>PNEQ01128956.1:0-92608 GCA_003012365.1 Medauroidea extradentata
GTATGTAAGCACTGGGTAAAGAAGTTTACTTGATATAAACTCCAAATATATAATTTCCTCGTGAAACTATGTACATTAATATTTGCTCACAATTGATAAACTGCGGAGAAAATAAAAATTGATTAAATGTGTCTTTTAAGTTCCCACCACTTACAGCCTATATTATTCGTCATTAAAAATTCATAACATTTGCGTAATTAACTATAAATTAGGGCTGTTCATTATAACTCAATATTATTATATTTCTTGATTGTAAAATGATCGAAGAGTTTAATTGAGCTAGACGAAGTGGACACGTTACACCCAACACTGCAGAAACAATGCAAAATTTTGGTCGTTGTGTTCATACTACCAATATCATATTGCCCATTGCTACACCGAGCACACGTTCTGGGTCTTAATCCTGGTTCGTAAGTACTGAATTTAGGTTTTCTCTTGTTTTTTTCTTCTAAATCTCTGCCGGCGAATACTGATATGATTCATTGGTATTGCATCTGGCAGAATCTCTCCCTGTTCCTGATAACATGGGCAAATGGATACGTTCCCGTCTTCTCTGTTAATGTAACGTAAAGCCCTACGTAATTACATACATAGCTACGTGCATACTGTGAAACTTACAACACTGGTACATTGTCTTATACATTATGTGAATGAGGGGACGTCACAACACCCAGTCCTGAACCCGGAGAGGTTACTGAAAATTGTACCTCCCCGTCCGGGAATCGAACCCGGTACCCTTGACTCACCGCCCAGAAGCGCTAACCACTGAACCAAGCGGAAAATTCGACAATAAGATAGTCATATTTTATTAATAAAATGGTTTACTATACCTAGACCGTATTCGTTTATATACTAATACAATAAAGGATAAATCAGTTATCATGTCAAATGTGTTTTACGTCATTACACATTTGTACGATGTCCTGATAAACGGGTATGAATACAGAAACATTAATTTTTAATGGTGAACTCTTCAGGAAGAGAACAATCTCCAGTTTCCATGATAACTCTGGCGTGGTCCTTCAATATAACTGACACGAAAATTCTCGTATAATGTTACATAACCGACATAATTGTTATACTGTACAGTTGTCCGTTAGAGTGCCAGTTTCGGGAGTCTAGCAATCCGCCTGTTAAACAAGCTTGTTAATTCGTTGTCGATTCCGTTACGCACTTTTAAAATAAACCTTTTGGGCATAAAAGTCCCACACTTCACTGCATTTAGTACGTCATGTAAACGCTGAAAAATTTACATTTCTTTAAGTTGACACAAACGTTGAACAGAATTTTAAAAATTGATGTACAACGTAATGTGCATATGTTAGGCATTCCTAATACAACATTTTCCTTGCTGTACAGTAGGCCTATATATAGTGACGAAATGTCTAATAACAGGCCTTTTTTATTTATAATTTAAAATAGCTTTTAAAGTTCAGGGTTTTTATCGTCTTATCTTTCAGATAAATTGTCACTACATCGCTCATTCTTAAAATCTGGCATGTCATTGGTATCAGATTTATCTTGCAGTAAATTAGCATTCACCAGAACGGCCGTTAAACGTAATTGTTTTAACGAACAAAAATCTCATTTTTTTTGTGTTATTGTGTACTTATTTACTTGTATTCTTAAGTATGTCAGGCGCATTCCAAATAATAGAAGCAACACTGTTATTTATTTACTTGTGAACAGGAAATTATAGACGGCTGTGTACTGTATTATGCGGCAGGCGTAATCTTGAACTACTGTAGTTATTATTTTAGCCAGCAAAAATTATTAATACACTTTTTTTTCAGTTTTGGAATTAGTGTTTGCAGTACTTAGTAATCATTGGACATTAAAAATTATTTCCCATTATATAGTGTCCTAAAAGTCGAAATATAATTAAATGGGAGCATATATCAGTGGGTTTGTTTTACGTAGGAAAATAAATCTCACTTTACTATATGCATTATCACATACTCGTAACCAATTTTATTTGTGTGGAGTACAATTCCTAAACTACCAAAACGGCATATTTTCTTATAAACGAAAAATTTTGGAAAAACCGCTATCGTTTGGTTACATGTAACTTTGATGCTACGGTATTTATATCATTCTCTTTCAGGTGAGTAAATAAGAAACGTATTGAAATGTGTTCTTTGGTCCATTAATATCTAATAAAGTTATAAGTAACTGCCCACCAGTATTCTGCAAAACTTTTAGTGAAAGTGAAATTTCACAGAATTATTTCAATGGAGAAAATAGTTAGGTCCTAACTTCAGACAAGAAAGTGAATATTACAAAACTTGTTGTGCACAGACAAAATAAAAGAAAGAAAACTGAAAAAGGTTCATACAAATATGTCAAAATGTTAGGTAGATTTATTACAGATGATATAACGAACGAGATAGCGCAGTGGTAACAGGTTGGACTCGTGTTCGGGAGGACCCGCGTTCGATTCCTGACATCAGACATCCTGATTTTGGTTTGCCATGGTTTACCGAGATTGCTTGAAGCGAGTGTTGGGATGCTCCAAGCGGATGTTGGGATGCTCCAAGCGGATGTTGGGATGCTCCAAGCGGATGTTGGGATGCTCCAAGCGGATGTTGGGATGGTTCCTTAATTGTGTCAAATTGAGTGTCACAGTCTCTCATGACCTCGCTGTCGACGAGACGTAAGGCCCACAGTTAATAAGCAAATTATGTTTTGTTCTTAAATTGTGAGTTAAAAAGTTAAGTACTATTACGTAACGTCTCTGACAAATCAGTGTAATTATATGGTTCACTGAGCAGAGGGCGTAAAATTGTTAGATATTCACATTCCTGTTTTCAACGCTACGCTTAGTGAACTTGCAGCCAAGCAGTTTAAATGACGAACATTTTATTTGATAAAGTTATATTTAAAACTGGACTATCTATATTTAGCTTGTATACTAATTACCTATTTAACTACCTGACTGCAAGTTGCAATGTTGGCAGACACAGCACTGAGGCCGTTTAAGTGTTTATTAATTTACTCACATTTCCAATATCATTTTCAATCGTTTTATGAGACAAATATATGTTTCACTTACACTCCAGAGCGCGTAGAGTCGGTACATAAAGAGCTCCTCTCATATTTGTTTCCAGTCGTCAAAGGACGATGGAAGAGCAGGATCATGAAACTATCAGCTCGTACCGCGCAAATCGACACCTCAGGAGGAACGCAGCTATTTGGTGAAAGCAAAATATTTTAACTTGATAAAATGTTTTTTTATGTACCAAAGAAGTCGCTAATTTTCTATAGAAATTCATCTATCTAATCAAATTTTAAAATTAACTAAAATATGTTATTGTTTGTCTTGTAGCTTTAAGCATGTAGCCCGTGACATCCAATTTCGGTGTAAATTATTTCATTTCTGTAAGTATGCTGGTTTTAGGGGGTGCATTCTGTCGTAATCATGAAAATGTTGACATCGACCTGATCTTACGCGAATACCATGCATGCTAAAAAATACTCAACAATAGAAAAATGAAGTAATTACTAACGTGTACCAAATTTATAAAACAAGAATTTAACACTTGAACAACCTTACGACAGACATTGTTATATTTCTGTCTTGCATGGCGGAGTATATTTAACTGCACATGAACACTCAGTGTTAGGCCAAGGTGAAAGTTATTTTCTCGTGAATTTGACAGGCAGTTCTACCAAAGTGATTATATTTATCTGGAGTGTCGTAACTACGAAGGGGAGCATCTTTGTTTTAAATTATAAATGGCGGAGATAACTATTGCATCAGTAGTTGTCTGCAATGTGTTACAGTTTTGTTTTGTAACGCATATTTCAACAAACTTTACAACATGACTTGTGTCAATTGTGGCGCTATCATCAATGTGTAGGCTACCTCGTGGATGTGAAAAATACTCAATTTTACTAAACGTCATTTTTAAGTTAATTTCAGTTCCTCCTGTTAGCGAACTACACACACACACACAAATATATACATTTTAAAATTAATTTTAGTTCCTTCATATATATATATATATATATATATATATATATATACATACATACATACATACATACATACATACATACATACATACATACATACATACATACATACATACTCACTTTTACACATGGATTATAGATAATCAATCCATGTGTAAAATGAATACTACCATGACTTCCTTTCTCTCTTGCCAAAATCTGCAAGTCAAGGCAGCAAATGTATAACAACACTTTTAACATCCGTGTTGAAAAAAATACATAATATCTAAGCCACATTGTATTTTAACTTGTTTATGTTTAGCGTATCCACAAAAATTAAATTATTTTTCAGAAGTCCATAAAAACTTTCCTTACCAAAAAACAAATCTGCGAACATTATGATGCTTAAATGGCGCACTAAAGAACTCTCAGACATTTTTAAAACTTTTGTTTTGAGGAACGGCATAACAGCAAGTTGTTAAAAATGTCTGTACAAAGTAAGTTCTACGCGGTGCGAAAATGGGAGGCCAAACATTGCAAAACGCTAGGAAACTACCGTAAAATGGGGTGAATAGGAACAAAATTTCAAACCAATTTTTCGCCAACAACTCGTCAGCAAAATACGTTTTTTTTTAATGACACTATCGTTTATAAGCAGTTCTTACGTGCAAATGTAACAACCGTTTCTATAAAAGGAGGTTTTATATGACAAATTTGGGTGTAAACTTTCGTTCCTATTCACCCCATTTTACGGTACTAAAATGCTTAATTGGCATTAAAACTCCACCTCCACCGAAGAAAAGGTAGATGGCCTAGGATTATGCAGATCTTCAACAACATTAATAATGTAATTCTACACAGGTCCACGTCTTATATTTTGTAACTATTACTTGATGTATTATATGTATTGTATACATTCAGTATTCCCACAGCTTTATTCTATCCCATTTCATTTATTCCGATATTTTCAAGGGTAAAATGTTGCCTGATTCCTCTTTGCACGACTAATGCTATCTCTAAATAGGCTATGATTAGAGATGATGGTATATCGCGAAAATGTTTTGTGCCAACATAGCCTTGAAAACACTGTAGTTTCTTGTGGTATGTATGATTGGGTTATATACATCTGACACAACGTAGCTGTCTGAAAACCAATAATATGCATCAAATATTACAATAGCGAGATTCTTATTGACTCAATCAAATAGGATAACAGCTCCGTGTACAAGCGAAAGCCAGTAATCATGTCATAAGTTGCCTGCGTTGAAACCCAGCAAACAGTCAAGTTTTCCCGCGATAAACCATCATCTCTAGCTATGATGGAACAGCAAGATAAAATGTCTAGCAAAGAACGACCAATAGGATAATACGTTTCGTGCAAAACTTTCTTGAAGGACGCGCTGTATCTTTTAATCTCGCACAAGATTCCCACAGCACGAGATATTCTCCCATGAGATTAGTTGGAGAGGGCCACCTGACAGAAGTTTTGTATGCATCTTGTCTCGTATAAAAGGGGCTTATTAGAGATCAATTCCCGCTAATAACACAGTGGTGTTGTTCAGGTAAAACCACTTGGCTCTCGCTTCCGCATACTGTAGCACGAAATATGGTGTCACTGTCTATAATCCCTTGTTGCACGAAGGTGGAAGACCTATATTATGAGGGTATGAGAGAGAAGCTATAGGGGCATGAACTTTACCGCAGCCGTACCCTATTCCCTGCCTTCAACAAATTGCCACAAGGTATCTCGCTGCGTATAACTTTGTTGTAACTAAGACCTACAATTACTTGATAAATTTCTTATATCTGTGGTTACAATAATAACGTGTATGAGACAGTAAATAGGATAAATGCTTATCTTGTTCTAGATGATTGTTATAAACCCATATGTCATTATCTTTTTAGTAGCTTCGAGCGGTATCTGCGCTAAACAATATCACAACTTTAGTTTTATTTTTCTCTCCTCTGCATTTCTTTCTGTTATATGCATTCGTGCATTGTCAATTGACCGCGCTTATTCTACGTTTAAAAAGTTTGCCTGAGTTTTGATTTTTCTATGTGCGTATGTTTCTGCAGAACAATAGTTTTTACCCCTAGGACAAAAAAAGTCTTTTTTCAGGAGATCTTTTAAATTATTTTAGCGAACCAACAAAATTTTCCAAACACAAAACATTGCCTAAGAAAAAGCTATTTTTAAGAAAATTATATGTGCAATTAATTTAGTCGAAAAAAATAATACCGATTAAGTAATTACCTTTCTCTAACTAGAGTATAGATTACGTTAAGTCATATACGCCGAATATCACATAGAGCAATAAAAAGAAGAAATATGACAACGAAAGTAACACGAATTAGTCAAAGTTAATATGATATTTGCAGGCGAGTATAAGCCGTAACTTATTATAAAACAGGACACACAGATGTAAACAGGAACCGATGTTTTGGAAATGTATTTAAAGATATAGCAACCTTCAGCAGTGGTGGGTCTAGGTCAATTAAACGCAAAGAAAAGGCAAAATAATATTTGCTGTCTCTCTCCCTTCCCGTCTCGTTTATTTTTATAAAATATCACCAAAATATATACGTAGGTACGGCAATACTAATACTAAATACGCAAAGTAAAATGTAATGAAATATATGATGAATTTTTAAGTGGAAAGGGCTAAGAACGTTAACGATTCGCTGGTTCCTTATGGAGGGAGGAATTTCCCTAGCAGAACAGTTTCATAATGCAATGTTTCAATTCTCTTTAGCGCATTTACCATGCTGTGCAAACATGAAAGCTACAACAACAGTTAAAGTGGCGACCATAAACAAGTTTTCTACATAGCTATAAAAATAACAACTTATAAATTTAAATATTCCACTATCAACAGAAAGCGGGACCCTCCCTGTGGAGCCGCCTGTGGTCTTAAGGGCGCGGTCTACCGCAATTTCCATCACCATTTTTAAATTTTTTTTATTCGTACCAGATATTTTTTTTCTTATTTTAGACACAAAATGTGACTAAATTTGGCTTCTATGAAAATATTTATCTCTCATAGTTTTCGCGTAATGGCTTGTTAAAGCCATATTTTGCATGTTTCCGTTTTAAAGACTACACTAAAACCTACTGATATACCAAACTAAAAAAAAATCACAGTGGATAAAGACATTGCAGGCTAAAATTATATGTTCATAAAATTAAAGAATAAAAATAATTTGTATTTTAAAAAATTATTGAATTTTTAAAATATTTATTTTCAGTTTCAGCTTTTTTTTTTAATTCAAATAATTTGTATTCTTTATTTTTACGAGCAAGACATTGTAGCCTGTAATGTCTTTATCCACTGTGATTTTTTTTTTTTTTTTTTTTTAGTTTGGTATATCAGTTGGCTTTAGTGTAGTCGTTGAAACGGAAACATGCAAAATATGACTTTAACAAGGTATTACGCGAAAACTATGAGAGATAAAAAAATTTCGTAAGAGCCAAATTTAGTCACATTTTGTGTCTAAAATAAGAAAAAAAATATCTGGTACAAATAAAAAATAAAGAAATTGTGATGAAAATTGCGATATCCGCGCCCTTAAGGTCAGAAATCTGCTCCCAAATATCTAGCAAAACTGGTTTCATGGATGATCTTAAGTTTTAAGTCGTACCCAATTGAATATATGTTATATACACCAATTTAAATCTACGCGTTTATGAAAGTCCATAAAGTCCATATGGAAAAACTACGAAACAACAGCCCTAGTTAATGATATTAGCCAACTTGATGAGCAAAAATCTATCAGAATGGCGCATATATTAAGCGTAATCTATCCCGTCACAGTTGTGTGTTAAGAGAGTTAGGCGTCAACGACTATTCTTCAGAAATACGTTAATCGTGAAACATTTTTTTCTCAGAAAGTTGGTAAAACCTATTGTCTAAGGTTGCTCATTTATTCTGCAAATTGGCCACGAGAAACGTACAGTTTTATGTGGAAGCTTTTAGTGCTGAATAATATACGATGACCTCATAAACAGCGTGTTCTAACACGGCGTGTGAAAGTGAAGGGTAGTGACTGGACTGGAAGTGAAGGCAGCTTGGCCGTTGAACCTGCTTCCAGGGTCTTCTCCGGTGACGGGTGGTCGCATGTCTGTTGACCGGCACACTCCAGTCAACAATTTACCCCTGAGTTGTGGTCGCGGACAATGTGCTTGTCTCCCAGGGTCTCGTCCACAATGACCTCTAAGTACCTGGTAAGTGTCCGGCCACCACAACTTGCGGTCCAGTCCCTCCACTGGAACCTGGTCGTTATTTCCGCCCGTCACGACTGGCCCACTTCCTGCGATTTCCTCGTGATACGTGCACGCCGACCAATCCCGTCCGCGCACACAGATTTATATCGCGACAGATTGTGCCGTATCCTTGCTGAATCCATAAAAAGGGAGGGGGGTGTCCACGGAACAGGTGCGTTGTAAATGTTTATGTTGGCAGCCAACTGGTTTCAGTACTGCATCAGAAGAATTCTATCCAATTTCCGCTGTAGGGATGATCATGGGATGCGGAATTTCCTATGCACTGACTAACATTGTGACATATAAGGTATTAAGTGTAAAGGAAAAATAATTATGCACTATTATTTAACTGCAGTAAGCTGGTGCAACTTGACACTTATCGGGGTAAATTTGTTCTAACCGAAATATTAATTTTGGGGTATTTAGGTTATTAGATTAATGTTTGGAGCTGAATGCTTAATAAATATATTTCATCATTCCAAATAAAATAGATTTTTTGGAACAAAAATCCCCCCACTAAAGTCAATTTGGCACATTTTACGGAACTACAGTAATTTGAATTTTTAATTTGCTATTGATAGTATTTTATATTATTGTTTAAAAATGTAATTTAGTCAGTACTAAATGATTTATTTATAGTGTTTCCATTTAACAGTGAGAAATTTTGTATTACCTTACAGGAGGAATCAAAGTCTGTGTTACGTTACAACACTCGAGTGGTGGTAACACATGGCCTGTGGAATACCACAATTGCTATAGGAAACATGGGGTCGGAAACAAGTTGTTCCGTTGCTACAGTACACGGCGACAAATTATGTTGGTGGGCAACCCTCAATTACCGTGACATGCGGTAACCTTGCAATAAGTGCCATCTAGCAGTTGGTCACAGAATAGAAGATACTGCTCGAAATGGTGGCCACCTTCACGGATATACATTCGACAGCGATGAAATACACTGTCCTCAGTTTCTGTCATGACGTCTTCGGCAGTATGAACATGAGCGGCAGCGGCATGGATGTGTTCAGTGATTGTCTTTACTGAATACACGGGAGTCTCGTACCGATTTCGTGTAAGCCTATATTCCGAAGAAAAAAAAAAGTTCCTCTTGATGAGATCTGGGGAACGGGGTGCCCACGATACTGGCATTTGTAAGCCTGTCAATAACTGTGAGTCGCTGTTTGACCCATTTCATTATGGCCGGCACGGTCATATTAGGCACTTGCTGTTTCAGACATTTCATAGCTCCATATACAGCTTGTAAATAGCCAGTCAATGAATTTTGGTATCCTGTACGGTCTAGTTTATGACCCCATGTTACCAGCAACCGATGTTCCACTGACAATGTACTAATAGAAGTCGAGTATTGTAACACGCATTATGAACAATCCTGTAAATAGAGGAGGGACACCAAACTCATAGCTAGAGACCTGAAAAATTCGCGTCTTCTTCTGGATACAAGCTAGAATTCAAATAACTATAAATTCACGTCACACTACCAATTGGGGCGTGACGTATTTGACACCGTATGGAGAGCGCTAAGCCAATAAGCAACTAAATGCGGACTCAATCATGTGGCCTCACAGTGTCAGCGAGAAGACAGGGAACAGATAATGTCTGCCTAAAACACAGATATTCTTGGAGGCTATCCTGAAGGTCAATGAACCCGCGAATTTTTCCGGTCTCTACGCATAGTTAGAGGTACGTAAATTTTGCAGATACATTCCAGGTCAGGTTGAACGCCAAGTATGTATACTTCATTGTCATGTCTGTGACTTTCTGGCGGCTGTTACGAAACGCGTTTGACTACAGCAAGCCAGTAGTAAATAAGGAAATAATGCGAAGTGCTATCGCTTGCTACCTGCTTGTACGGTTATAAGCCAATAGATAATCGATTGTGGCCAGTGGGTGTACAGGACTGACAAGTCTAGGCTGCTGCCAGATGAATCCGCGAAATTGACGTACCTCTACTCATAGTGCTACCTAAATCGTACCAACACTGTAGTCTGTTAAGGATGATCAAGTGCGGTAAAATCATAATTTTATATTTTTTATGAAATCGTGTTAGTTTTGTAAACGATACTTGTGAGTGCAGTTTCCTCTTACAGAACAATTTTAGCTTACATAGTTTTCTCATAACGGTGCGACAAAGTCAAAATTTGCTTGTTCTGCTGCCATGCAAATAGTGAAAACCAACTTACCTACTTGAATAAAATAATTCACTGTGATATTACATCCCACGGTCTATGCAATAAAGTTTTTAAAAGACCATATCTTATTATTTTTAATTTTTAAAAAAATCGCAAAAGTACAGGAAAAAAGTAGAAAATTCAGCAATTTTTTGAATACAAAAATAGTTAACAGGATTTTTAAAAATGTTTATTTCGTAGCCCGTGGCGTGTTATTTCACTGTGAATTATTTCACTTACGTAAGTCAATTGGTTTTCACTATTTGCATGGCAGCAGAACATGCCAATTTTGACTTTGACGCACCGGTATGAGAAAAATATGCGAGTTGAAATTATTTCGTAAGAGGAAACTGTACTCAACTACAGAACTAACATTATTTAATATAAAAATAAAATTATGATATTTATCGCACTTGAACGCCCTTAAGAAGGACTGAACGAACGCTGTCAAGGCGAATTCTTGAACTCATTGATGTCTTAGTCGTATAAGGTAAGAACATGTTGAGTATTTATTACACTTATAAGATTTGAATGATTGTAGTTGTAATTATATAACATTTTATGGTACTCCAAGATATATGTGATGTTTTATATTATCTATTATTTCAGAGCACATAATTTTGAACGTGACGGCTGGTCACTTTACAGAGGTGCACATATTATTTTTTTTTTTGTTAAAAACAACGCAGAGAGTGAAGATATGTTGCAGTTACTATCACGAGTTGGGCTATGTTACGAATTGGGATATCGTATAAATATAAGTTATCTATTTGCATTTTGATTTCGTAAATTAAATATTTTTTTCTAAAACACATACGACGTAACATACGTGTTAATGGTATGTTTCAGACTGGCAAAAAAGTAAATTTGGAGACTTGAGTAGATACATCATACATACCGAAATTGGGATATGCGTGTCTAATACTGTCATCAGTAGCAATTTTAAAACCACAGCAATAGTTAAAGCACAACTTATTATGTAAAATGAAATTGCAAATGACAATTCAAATGTGCTTGGGTGCATACCTACCTTGCCACTTGAAATAATAAAATAAACGTACAGCCAAAAAACTATTTTTCTGAATCATTATTAATGACGTACGCAACCTATTGGTCTATTATATAGCAGAGCACAAGCTAATTCCATATAACTTTGTTCGAAATGTTCAAATGGCGGACAAAATGTAGTTTTACGCTTTCTGAGCTCGTCACAATTAACATACAAGAACCAGAAGAAACATCAATATCTCGAGCAAGACGGTTTAGTAAGACAAGTTTGGACGAAGTTTCGACAAATTAAGGAAAGCTATTGTTGAAAACAAGAATGATGCGACCATCCTATTTAATGCAGAAGAAGCAGGTGTTAGTATTAGTGGCGTGTTGCACAAATACATCAGGTTCATATGTTTCCCGAACATTAATTTTAAGACAATGAGAACAGCTAACGAATCTCTAGTTGTGGCTTCACCTGGTAGTTTATTTGAAGTGCCAGTATTCCGCTACGTAATTAGCGTGTTCCTTGTTTGATGACAGTAAAAAACTTCGTCGCTATTGTAAAGCCAAATTTCGAAAACTAAACACTTATACTTCTAAAAAGGCACACAGAGTATTACAATATTTTATAGACTTTACAAATAGCAAAACAAAATGTAATCGTTGTGTTACAGTTGTCTTGGCATATTCTTCTTTGAGTACTCAGCACAGATGCTGGATTTAACCTCAAGGAACATCTGAGGCGAGACTAGGCGAAGATTTAACTGGAATGGTTAGCCATTGTCTTCCGCAGTATGTTATATGAGGGGTCAACACGACACACAGTCCTGAATCCGGAGTGACAACTGTACATATTGAGCTACCCGACCGGGAACCGAACCCGGGACCCTTGGCCCACAAGCCAGGAAAGCTGAGCCGAGTAGTCAAAATATTTTGGCATACAACTCACAAAATTCAGCCGCTGGTAATGAGTAACTTATCTCAACAAACAATGTTTTAACGATTTAAAACACAAGTTCTACTACTACGTATGTATGTAGACCTGTGTCTGAATATATGAATGTACGTATGTATTCACGTAACCATATGGATGCATGTAAGTATTTATTTATGTATGTTTGCACGCATGCAAATACGTTGTTATGAAGGCCTATACATCAATATAGTTATATGCACGTTATCCGTTGTAAATATTCACAGAGGACATCACAGACTGCTCTGATCGTGTCGCTATGATAAAAATATTTACTTGTTAGTAAAACGTCTTTTGATTCTTTCCATACATAGACCTATTTAGAGAATTGTAACATATGTATTTATGTATTTAATTAATTATTTATTATTTATAAAATACAAATCGCCTGTTTTGGAATTATATTATCTAAATAGACTGTATAGAAACGTCCTAAAATGTTTAGGAAGTTATTAACCTAAACGAAATATGGGATAGTTTTCATACTACTGTACTGTTTGGTAAATACACAAATTTTTACAGATGTAACAATACGAGTCTGGTAACTTCAGTATACATTTGACTGTTTTAAAAAAATGTATAAGAATGCTACCATGTATGTCTGAGAAACAATTCTGACATACCTATTTTCTTAGCGCTCCTATACGCACGTGTGACAAATTTACAAACTATTTTTTAGAGTGTAATATCCTGCAACTGACTGCGTATAGTATTTCACCAAGCTAATATTCTGACATGAGTGAGGTGTACTTGCGCAAGAGAACAAAATATATTGACATTCGCAGTGCTGATGTACTGTTTGCACAAAAATTCTATATGAATAGGCTATTCGCCCAAAAATGCGCTGTTCCTGCACTGCAGTTCTGAGTAAGCTACGTACAGTAAATATTTAGCATAACATTTTAATACTTCTAAAAAAATTCTTTGAAAACTTTATTCCAAAAAAACTTTTTTGTAAGTTTACAAATATATTGTAAACTTCACAGGACGTACATGTAACTATACACATATGTTTGTATATTTGCAAATATTGTTTTGTGTTTCCAAATAATAATCGTACACTTAGGCTACAAATAAATTCTATTTTACTACAATTTTTTCGAGTATCACAAAAAAATTTTGTAACGTGTTTTAGTAACTTTTTGTAAAAATACAAAGCATTTTATAATATGTGACAGGCTGTTGAAGGTTATTGTCTTCCACACCAAACACTCTGTTCATAAAAATAAATTTCCTCTAGTCCTCACTGGTATTCAGAAATTTTTGATTACCTACTTTAATGTCATGCGACATTATTGTTGTTGTGGCTTGACTGATAAATATTCTAACATTAGTTTACAGGGTTTTTCTTAGAAAAAACTAAATATTTTAATGTGTAGCACACGATATGCATCATGTTGCTGTGTAATATCATTGCATCTATTATGGCAGCTGCACACAAGACGAGTCGATTTCGATTGGACGGTACACATTGTGCGATGTTGTAGCAATCCACATTTAACATGAACCGCAGCTTGCGCGCTACGCAGTGTACGTAATGTGATGTGTAAGCTCTATAACACATAAACGGTATATTTTCGGTCCTATGTTCATATGTAGAGGTACGTCAATTTCGCAGATACATTCCAGGTCAGGTTGAACGCCAAAATGTATACGTCATAATCACGTGTGTGATTAGCTGGCGGCTGTCAAGAAACGCATTTGACTACTGCAAGCCAGTAGTAAATAAGGAAATAATTCCTAGAGCTATCGCGTGCTACTCGCTTGTAAGGTTGTAAGTCAATAAATAATCGACTGCGTCCAGTGCGTGTACAGGACTGAGAAATCTAGGCTGCTGCCAGATGAATCCACGAAATTGACGTACCTCTATTCATATGACAATTTTTGTTCTCCTAGACGTGAGGATTGTTCGCCCAAAATATTAACGTGCAATTTTGCAACACTCTGTGTATTTTACGTCACATGTACATTATTTGTATCGTGCTGAACGGTATATTATAATTTTTCCACCTGCTTAGGCCGCGGAGAGGAGCGCACCGCTTCACACAATAGAAGTTTATTCAAAAACGGATCAACATCACTGAGATACACCTATTCAGGAATAACACGTAAAAAAACCTGCATGTGTGAAGGTCTTCACCCATTTCAAGTCGAGATTTAAAATTACTTTCTCAAGGCATAAAACGGCGAAATATATATACAAATTTCAGGTATAAAATTTTGGCGCAGTAACTTCAAAAGGCGTACACGTATAGGCCTTTAACTGTAATATTCGGTAAAAGCGGTACAGGGTCACAAATGAACGTGTCATAGAGGCGACTTGTCGGCAAAAATATTTCACTCCAGTTGTTTGACTGTGCCTAGAGACTAAGGTGAGAAGTGATACATGCGCCACGTCGCCCTTAACGATCCTGTTTCTAGGCTTCGAACGCGCCAATGGACGACTTGAAGTACACGCCCTCTGACGTCACACCGCAGGGGAGAGTATTGTGGGAAACAAAACTTGTATACAAACATGCTGATATGTTGGTTGGTGATGGCAGAAACCAAAAATATTGTGCACTCATAGATTTACACGCAAGTGTAAAAAATATATGTTTTATTTCATGATGAAGATACGCAAATGCATAAGATCAATGTTTACCTGAAAAAGCGGCAAATTCCAAACAAATAATCAATTTTCTTCACATGCACCAGGACATGTGAAGCCAAACGACTGTATGAAGGATATGTTCGGTTACGGTATCCATGGAGATAGGAATTGTATCGCACACCTAACAGGAGCTGCGCCTCATTTCAAGTCGTCCGTTACGATCACACGGGCGGATATTAAATATAAGTCATTTAGTTTGAGAAAAAACTCTAAAAATCAGTCGCGCATGTTCTTGAACGTATTTTTTTTACAGAAAATGTAAAAAATGTGCATCCATTCTTTTTTAAGTGTTAGATCTTTCTGTTATGGATCAAATAAATAATTTAAAAAATGACAAAATCAACAAAAATTAAATATATATATATATATATATATATATATATATATATATATATATATATATAAATTTGATATGTATTTACTGGCATAAGTTCGGGAAAAATAATCTTTGCTAAATTTGTTCCTTCAGAATTATGTAATAAAACAATGGTGTCACCGCTATGAAAAGTCGAACACAACGAAAGCGATATGTGGCACTGGACTGTAAAATTGTATTTGTTAATTTGCCATACCGACGTATGACAGTGTTGAAATAAGTGTGGTACAATTCTTTCCCACTATACGTAGTGGTATAGTTTCTATAATTTCTTAGAAAACAGAGAATTATATACTGATGTCATCATACATGACAGTAACACTGCTAAACTCTTGTTTAACTTACAGTCTGAAGTATGGTAGGGATCACACACTGTAAAGGAAGATTTTTTACAGTGTGGGAGCTAACGAGCACTATAAGCCCAAATCTTGCTCGCCTAAATCTTGCTTACCTCATCGCTACGGCCCGGTAGTTTTCACGGAAATATTTTTGCAGAACTTTGTTTCAGTGTCTTACGTGCGCACCTGCATCTCGGCTTTGTGGTCAGTGATTGGACGCCTTAAAATACAACGTCTGGAGGTTAAACCCGCAAATCACATACGTGTTTTGTCACAGTTATCAGTGTACTGATTGGCACAGTCAAATGAATAACGACTCTGCACAAAATAAAACTCTGTCAGTAATCATGAAGTTGAGCTGCAGGTGTGCACGTAAGGTACTGAAACAAAGTGGGGCAAAAATATTATCGTGAAAACTACCTGGCCCTACTCATCGCCACTAACCGCAAAGACCTCATATGGCGTCATACTTCCTTTGGAAGACTCCTCTTGCCGCCGACATGTCGGTCAAAAGATACTGCGCTGTGCTGCCTGACTATAATGCACGCACGTAGCCTAATGTTTATAATACACACAACCAATCTGGACATTTGTATTAATGTGTAACATGTTTACTCCCGTGTCTCCTTTTGCTGGCTTTGCTGACCAAACGTTTCCAATCACAAACATTTCTTAGTGCTGCTTCTGAAATATGTTTAGCATTGTTTAAAATTATCATGCGTGATTAAAATTGCGTGTATTTTCCACGTTTTATGGATTCTATATTACAGAATATAATTAACACCATAGAAGGATGACGTACCTATTAAAGGCATTTCGAAATTTTAAAATTAAAAATTAAATTTTCTTGCCATATATTTTGTGAAGACAATTGGTTTAGTAGTCCTTACAAATGTATTGTTGACCACTAGATATTTTTGTGTGAAAAGAAATACAATTAGTCTTGTGAATACCAACAAATTGTTTAACAGTTAATATATATGTATATACACACACGTACATTTTGTAATACTTATTTTGTAGACCTATTTTGTTAGGTTTGAAACCTCTTTTTCATATTTAAAAAAACTGAGAAATACTTTTTAAAAAAATGTATCACATAAATATTGAATTCTAAACTTACTTCTCATGTACCTATATAATTAAGAGCAGATAAAAATGCGTGGTTCATGCGACATAGTTTCACTTCATAGTATAGTGAAATGCTCATTTTATCTGTAGAATAACATATTACGTAATGAGACAAAAAATTTGTACGAATGCGCAAGAGGAAGGTGAAACATACGGCGGATTTCTGTGCTGCAATCATAGGAGTCTGTTGTAAACCGAGGTTTACGTTACTCAAAAGCAAAATACAATGATTTAGTAATGTTTGCATGTTCGCTGCCTTGCGTACATGCGTCGCATAACGTGCAAACGCGGCCACTTCCTGGGAACTACTTCCGAGAACGAGACAAATGGTTTCCTATTCAAATACCATGTATCGACCTCTGCGGTCGATATTCGTAGTGCCGGACAGTAGGAGTTGTTTATTTCAGGGGAATGACGGCTTAGCCTGCCTTTGAGAGCAATAACTCACGTTCTCTGAGGTAGCTATCACATAAAACGAGCTGCATTTTAGCTCCATTACGTGGTTTGTTTACAATGTCTGCTGCGTACAAAATGTAACCCGCACTATCATTTGTGGGATTCGGAACGATATCTGGTATTTGTTGGACAGTTTTCTGAGTGGAAACCTGCATATAGTAGTAACAATTTAGCACTTGGTAAATAAATATATTGGGTTCTAGCAAGAAAGTGGGAATGAAAACAAAAGCTTGTAAATATAGTTCACTATCTTAAAAAAAGCTGCTTAAGAACGTTCAAGTGGCAAAAATGCTTGACGTAGTGCTAGTTAAGTAGACATTATTTGTGATTACATTTACCGCCTGTGAAAGTTTTTTAGCTCTCTTAAGCAGCATGTCAAAGTCAAAATTTGCGAGTTACGAGAATATGCAAATATCAAAAACCAACTGACTAATTCGAATAAAATAATTCACAGTTAAATCAGATATTATGGGCCATAAGCTTAAGGATTTAAAAACATCCAAAGAATTACTTTTGTCTTAAAAAACTCGGATATGATGACAATTTGCTTTATTTGTTGCAATTTTTAAGAGATATAAAGGGATGCTACTATGGGTTTTAAAATATTTTAGTATATGGCCCTTGATATCTCTTTTCAATGTGAATTATTTCGTACAAGTAAGGCGGATTGTTTGTGTTATTTGTAGGCCTATATTCCTGATACTTACAAATTTTGACTTTAACATGCCTGCATGGAAAGACTATGTGAGCTAAAAAATGTTTGCAAGTGGAAAGTGTAGTCACAAGTGATTACTTCAAAACTAACATTCTAGCGTGCAAATATAAAATAATACTTTTTGTTCCACTTTAACGTCCTTAATTAAATACGCGACGCTTTCGGGGAATATCCTGAAAATATATCCATGTGTCATTAAATTATTGTATACTTTTATTTTGTGGCTTTTTTACATTGTCTTTTTACAGGTTTTTTAGTATTGTTACAAGTTTGAAACATTAACTTTATATGTGGGGAATTCCCATGAGTTCTTTTGGGATAGAGGTCTTATAATTAGAAATAAAAGGGTAAAATTAAGTACTGAATTTAATACCTCACAAAGCTACGAAATACACAAAACAGTAATCAACTATAACTCTCACAACACAATTAGTTATACACACAATTACTACTGTGTCACAGACACGTTAATTAACTTTGACAATTAAAGAACAAAAAATGTCTACCATCAATTAATTAAACAGTACAAATCACAATAAAATTCAGTCCTATATCCAATCAACAGTATTTCAAGTAGTGACAGTGTACAACCTTAACAGTCCGCCGTGGTGATGAATCGTCGTGTGCTGCGCAGCACCCCGAGAGCACCGCTGTCTTCACTCTTGAGGTCTTCGGTTCGACTCCCGCCGCGTACCTCTTCTTCGCCCGTCACCCCGCCGCAGCAGTCCTTTTGGTTCGTCCAACACTGCTCCGAAGGTAGCCGCCTGCCGCCTCACAGTAGACTTTGACGTCACCAAGATGTCTTCACCAGTCTCTCTCCACAGGCGTAGGACCTTCCTCTAGCACTTCCAATAGCAAACTCTCCTCAAATTTGCCGATTCTGTGGTTTTATACTAGCCCAGACAGTCGGGTGTTCCCCGCATTAAAGGGGTCTAAAAATAGATATTTCATCATGTTTCGGATGTGCTTGTAGTCACGTCGGTCGCCCTCGAAGGGTTAAGACGCAGTTGGGACAGGTATATATGACGTAGTTTCGGCGGGATTCCCACTATGAGTCACCAGGGCTTTGAATCATCGGCCAGCCCTCAAGGTGTTACGAAACAGCCACCGACCACTGGCCTCCAGGTTCATGGCACGCAACAGTTATGTTAAGAAACTACAATAAATAATTAACTATTTATAAAATTAATAAGTACTGTCAAATGTTACACGAAAAAAAATTGTGGCTATTTACCCTGCAAAATTTATTTTGTGGTCTCCACATGACCCTTTTGTTGACACCACTAAAATTTTGTGGGCACAACTAAATAATTTTGTGGTTACTACAAAATAATTTTGCAGGGAAGACTTTCTACAATATTTTTCTTTCAGTGTATCAAGTACAAAATATCCGCGGTTCCGCCTTTACCTCGTAGTCGCAGTCAAGATTTCTGAACACATAGAGTTCAGTTGAAATTAAAAACTAGACTAGCAATACGTGAGTTAGCCGGATGCGAGATCCAAGCACCGAAAACTGAGGTACGAAGTTAAGACCGGATTAATCATGCAGATATAGTCTTAAGCATGACACGTAGACCTGAATTACAATCAGGCTGGAGATGTTTCCAGCATTATAGGCTGTTCACAATAAAGTGAGCACTGCATAAAGTTCTCTTTCTGCTGTTTCACAGCCATCTTTACTAACTTATTTTTAATATGAAAACTTTTATATAACTAAAGCGTGCCGCACACGATACAATATTTCCTACTAGTTCACTTACTAGAATGTTTACTAGTTCCTTTACTGGGTAGGTTACAAGCCGATATACTAGGTGCGTTACAAGTTTCTGCTGCACGCGATACTGGCTGGCTTGCTTGTTTTGCAAAGAGATACTCCACAACATTAGTCTGTCCAAGCGAAGAAAACTTGCCGCAGTGACACTTCTCGTTGCTTCAGACGCACAAAGGAGTTTAAATAAAGTAAATAAAGAGCTTTGTGGGCAAGAAAATTGCTGTTACGGTGGAATCGGAATCGCAGCACCCTTGTTATATTTTTGGAAGAACTTGATAAGGAAAATTGTGGCTATGCGGAACGGGTTTTTTTTTTTTTTTTTTTTTTTTTTTTTTCCCAAGTCAGTTGATCTGTTGTCCACTTACTTACTTCCATGTTTCCGAAAAATTGCGCGTAAAATGTAAACTACTTTTTCGTCCAATTATTTTCCTCCATGTTTATATTTCTCAATACCCGCACGCACCAAACTTCTGGTGTTGTTGTTTTAATGAATTCTGATTGGCCGCTTCTTATATTGTAGTGCAGCTCGCAACATAAATAGGACGCCGGCAATTAGGCAATTCCAGTACCTGCTGCTAGTAGCAGGCAAGATTTTGAGTAGAGAAGCTAGAAGTCGAGCAAGTACGGCTTCTAGTATACAATATTGTAAGGAATATTGTACCGTGTGCGGCGGGCTTTAGAGCCAGTGTAAAAATTTCAATACTCTCAAAAGTGAACATACATTGTCCCAATAAAACATAATTTTAGTTAATTACAAGTTCTGCTGAGTGTTCAGTTTATAGTGAACAGCCTATATCAACGTATACAAAGAGCGAAGACAGTGTTTAGTGACGTTTCAAGAGTTCTCATAGCTTCCCTCCGAATATTGGTTAAGAATACAGAAAGTTCGAACATTTTTATGTCAAATCTTATAAATTACCAGTAAAATATCGACCAGAAATCTTTGTAAGATTATATAAGTTCTGTTTCTCATTTATTGAATTTCTGCATAGCAGTGTGTGGAAAACAGATAAATACTGTTAAGTTGTACGTTTAACAATTTTCGGCACTTCTATAACGAAGTCTATAACTCGGTTCAAGCAGAAAATTGGTATTTTAAAAGCTTTGGAAAAGTAATAAAAAATATGAACAGACAATTTTACAAATAACGCTGAAGTGTCCGCAAACACATTTAGCCGATAACTTATCTATAACAAAAACTATGGAATATTTCGTTTGTAAAGAATAATTATATTAGCCTAGAAATATCAGTGAATGTGCTGTATTCCATAACTTTACAGAAGAGACGAGTTTAACGAACTTTAATCGTGCACGGCAGTAAAGTAGCCTTACCTGGCCACAGTAAGGAGGAACCTCATTCTCCACTCAGTAAAGGAATACTGCAGTTATGAAAATCGTCGATATAGCGTGACTTAAAACCGTTACCGTAACAAACGTTTTATCGAGCATTGTTCCTGCGACAGGCAAATGACAGGATGAAATTAAAACTTCATCCATTTCGTTTTGCTTCCGGGTATTTAACCTATTCTGAAAAAAAATGTGGCAATCTTACTACCTCTTACACATCTTAGGAGGCGCGAGTAGTTTTTAATATGTTTTTATTTAACTAGATAGCTTGTCAGTTTTTCTGTTCTGTAACAATGAGATTTTCGTGTAACAATGATATGTTCGGTAATGATGCAAATGTATTTAGGCTGCACAGGGTGTTATTTCTCACTTTTTTGTCTTTCCGGTACAAATTCCTGATGAGCCAAAGACCTGATAATTAAAAAAAATGCTCCGTACAATGTACGAGGAATCAGAATTAATTTTTTTGTTAACATATTTGTTCATTGGATACGCTATATCGTTCGTATTTTTCATCGTCTGTGTGAGGATAACTTGCTGAAAATAAAACGTATAATTTTATTTGTCCAGAATAGCCTTATACTTCAACATGTACCAAATTTAATTAATTGACCACTTTATTTCATAAAATGAATTTACCACCTGTAATGTTTGCATTGTTACATCTCTTAAACGAAACATTATTATTTCAATTTATTTATTGTGGAAAGTAACGCATTTCGGTGTTTTATAATTTGTCTCAGTCTTGGCATTTTCTAAACGATTTAATTTCGCGGCTTCTTGCCAATTCACAAAAAAAAATTAAATTATGTCAAAATTCATGTTAAGTATTGTTGTCAAAGGACTATTCGTTTCACTGTAGGCTCTGTTAAGAAAATTAGGCGTGAGTATTAAAGTGCATGTGCAATGGAATGTTAATAATAAATATGAACAATTTAATGTCAAACAAGGAAATAGGCCTATATTTTACTAACAGTAGAACAGTTTTAAGAGATCATTACATCACCAAATTAAAAATAGTTCACGTTTTTCAATTTACGTTGTTGTTGGGAGTATACGTTTTTTTATATTTACAACAAGTTTACTATCATAATCCGTATAAATGTAGCCTAATTAGGCCTAAGTTTTCCATAACATATCCGACTCTGCACTTCTTCATCCCTCCAGTGCATAATCCCTAAGTTTAAAGGAGACAAATGAGAGGGTCATTAACTGCCAGACAAGATGCTGGACATTCGCCAGGTTCCGTGGAAAACCATACCAACCACCAAGGCGAGCTTGGTAACATGTCCTACCACAGGGCTACCATCCACACCAGCGCCTTAGAAATTAGACTGCTCAAGGTATACGCATGAGACGGAACAAGTGGGATCACCACATCTAATCGTAGATGAAATGGGATTTTTAAAATAAGGAATCATCAAATCGAAAAAAATTCGAGCTTCTGAGAATGGCATAAAAGCTAGCTGGAGTCTATATTGAAATAAGTTATTTCTTACTTTTGTACTTCGCGCCATAATAAATAGATTTTTATGGTAGGTTTTTTCGCAGTGAATCATTCATCTCCAATTAAGAATTAATAAGGTAAAGTTTACTCTTGACCCCCATTGTTACTGTGTCTCTACAATGCGCAGTACATAAAAAATAAATTGACATTTACTGAAAAAAAAATTACCTTTTGAGAAGAACAGAAAATTCAAATTTTATTTTGCTGTTCCTAATAAAAATTTGCGAAAAGAAAGGGGGTGGGGGAATATACCCTTTTTTCCCAGAGTTCGTGCCCCTACAACACACAGCTTAACAAATCCAAATAATTTATATGCAGTAGCCTTAAATTTGCATTTTGTTAATGGCCACTTGAACGTCAAAGTTTTTGTGTTTTTTGTCTTTCTGCTTGATACGGTACAGTTAATTTCATGAATTTAACGACCATACTACGAACATAATTTATACGGATTATTTGTAATACAAACATCCTAACAATTATATCTAAAAAATTGAATTTACACTTCTTTGGTTCAATGTTGTGGCATACAATTCATGGAGAACCATACTATGTAACGACGCGTGTAAGACAGTTGGTATAGAAACAGGCGCATGACTCGATATTTATTTAAGCACGCCCTAGGTCTACACAACGTGTCTTAGACGCATGATTACGCTATCTTGTTGTCCGCAACTTTGAACACAGCTTAATGATACAAAATTCTTTTACACGTCTGTGATGCAACAGAACCAAATACATTTATGTGTAAAGTGTGGGCATTGAACTTCTGAACATCCACTTATTAGACACGTCTCTCGTACGAGCATTCGTATAAGTTATGTCGTAGCAATATTTACTCTTTACGAGGATTTAGTGGTTTTCCAGTCCAACAGTAGAGTGACCAAATTCCTGTAAAGGGCTTACGCCTCACAGAAGGCTCATGTATAATGAACTCACCAATAGTATTCAGGAATATTGAAGGCATTGAAGTCTAGCTTACCACGAATATAATAACACGAGTTTCGCACGCCTCTACATATATGAGGTATTTATCATTTATTGTTCATTATTAGAGATGATGGTATATTGCGGAAATGTTTTGTGCTAACATACCATTGAAAACGTTGTAGTTTCCTGACACATACATGACTGGGAGATGTCGTCTGACACAACGTAGATGTCTGCAGAACAATAACAGGTATCAAATATTGCAATAGCGGAATTCTTATTGGCTCAGTTAAGTAGGGCAACAGTTCTACGCTCAAGAGAAAGCCAGTAATAATCTAATAATCTGAACGTGTGTTGAAATCCAGCAAACAGTCAAGTTTTCCCGCGATAAAACATAATCTATATTTATTATATAACGATGTTTGCAATATAACCAAACTAAATTTGTAATCAAGCCGCTCGTGATTAGTTAGGGAGGGATGTTGTACTGGGAGTGTTATCTGGACACAGCAGGGACATCTGAGAGGCGGGCTGCGAGCAGTTGAATGAAGCATGTTGGGCGCTCATGACGCCAGCTGGCCAACCTGCGTGAAGGCTACTTACTCTCCGTCACCGCAGTAATGAGAGAATGAACACGGGGTTGTCGGGCCTCCCAACTGCCGGTCGTTACCGCCGCCCTGCGACAAATGTTACCCCTTTCCGTCCATTTTTATTCCCTCAGACGAGCCACAAATTCTGCCCGCGTAACGTGCGCCAACTGCGTAGTTCGGAGGACCCATCGCTAGAACCCGAAACAATTCGCGGGTAGGCTAGCTTCCAAGAATATCTGTGTGCTCAGGCAGACATCAGCTGTTCATTAGCTGCTCGCTTTTTTTTTTTTTTTTTTTTGCCATACCTGACCTTAAGGGCCTTACTGGCATTTGGATTTCTGTTTTTTGTTTGGCTCAAGTATACATCCTGGGTGGTGTACACTTGGGTCAAACCTTTGTTTACTTTTAACGTGTTGGGGATTTGGGTATTATAGGATTTTCATCTTTATTTTATTGAATTCTTTGTTGGAATTTTTCTTTTCATTTGGTTTAGTTTTTTGTTTGTTTGGCCCATTGATCACTTGGGCTGTTGGTGGGAAAAAGGGGAGTGCCCCTTGTAAATAATCCACGTTGGTAGTCGTTTCCGGTTCTGTGTTCACTGCGTTGTTGTTAGTTGGTTTCATTGGTTGATTTGGCAGACTATGGTGTGGGGGGGGGTTATTGGTTCTTGGTCCTCTTATCTTGGCCTTCGTGTACTAACTTCTTTATTGTTCGCTCAACGCTCTCCAGGAGGAGTCAAATAAAACAAAAGTCTATTGAAGAAGTGACAGGAACATATAGTTGTTTGAATTCTTGCTTGTGTCCACAATAAATCGCAAATTTGTCAGGTCCTTACCCATCGTATATCCTTCCATCGTCCAATAAAACTGCTGACATTGACAACATTGTTATTGTTAGATGCTTAGTATGTGGCACTAACGTAAATATAAGTACGCTTATTAACTACAATACCTATTCATACGTTTTGGTGGATGTTGAAAAAAATACCAGAGAATATACAAAAGTACAGTTTAATTACAACCCCTCCTCCTTTTTTTTTTTTCGCAAAGAAAAATCTATGAAATTCAGTTCCAGAAAGAATTTTTGCACATCCTTGTAAAACATGTACGTTTACAAGGAAAACATATGCAGATCTAAAAAAAATTTCCGGTGATGATTTTTTTCTTGCAAAAAAAAATAAAATTAAGGCAACAGTTTTGCAGTTCGAGTTCCTCAATAGTAGCAACAATATTACGCTTTGTTTTCAGCACATTTGGTGAGCTATTTCAGTCCTCTTATCGTTGTAATAATAATGTTGTATATATTTATGTACACCTATACATATATTAAGTTTAGCTACATAAGCTGCTAGGTCGTCAAAAAAAATTCTGTATTATTTAACAGTAAGACTTTAGCACAGACCTCAATAATAAAGTTGTATCTCTATTAACAATATGTCAGTTCGCGTTGAACACAGGCGGCTTGGAAGCTAAGTCAATGGGGCCCAGCGACTCAGGCAGTACAATGGTAGCAATCAACGATGCTAGCTGTAACTTACACCTCATTTATTACACTTGTTTCATGCGTTCCCCTTGCTACCATACCGAATACATGAGTAGTCCAGTTACAAAACTCCATTTGTCCACTTTCACTAAAACTCAGCAAATCGCGAAAAACTGATTTGAAAGCCCTTTTTTGACATGGCCAAAGCAATTGTTCAAAGTGTGTACCTTATTAAATAATCATCACATCAACTTTAACGCACATTTAAAAGCTACACAAAACATTCTCAACTAATTTTTTCCTTGGCGATGGACAAGGAAAGTTTTGAAAATGGACTACTCACATATTTTTTGAGCGTGCTTGTACACAGAGAGCCGTCATGATTTGTATGATATGACAGAACAATGCGTGTTAATTTTGTGTGGTGGTGGCTTGTAAAGAATAAATCGAAAGTAGGCCTATGTTTTTATTTTTTTCGTAAAGTGAATTATAGCAGGAGTAATGTTAATCTGAAAATCGAACACAAAGAGAATTTATTTAAACTTAGATAGTAATCAGTTCGCCTTACTTATTCATAAGCTATCACCACGCAAAACGAACTCACTCCGTCCTGAATTGTCCTTTATTAAGGCCATGCACCACTGTTGCTATTGTTTTTGCGATAATTATTTTTTTTTAGCTTAAACGAGAGCTCATATCACAAATCTGATTCGCAGTTTTGTTTGAAATTGTTTTTGCCGTAATATCTCACCTTTTAAAGACGTGACATTGTGTGGTTCCGACAAAAAAGTCAATTAACAATAGTTTCGTAAATTACATAATTAGCTGAAATCATAACAGTTACTTTCTTGAAAAAAATTAGCTATAATTGAGAAAACGATTTTTAACAAAACTGCCAGACATATTGTTAACATTTGTCCTCGTTCAGGTTTAAAAAATAACTATCGCGAAAATAGTAAAAACAAGGTAGCATAGCGTTAATCATTTGCTTGTGATCAGCAACATATGTAGAGGAACAATTGTTTTAATGGACTGAATTCCCGTGAGATCTGTTTGTTATAACTTGTCACGGTTTAGTTTTTTATATTGTGCAGGCAGGCTTTCGTAGGGTTTTTTATGTATAAATTTTACTACATAAACATTCTCCCAATTCGTGCATACAAATGTGGGATATTTTTGGTATCGTGCATGTTTGTGTGTGTGTCAGTTTAAATAAGTTACTTAATTCAGTACAGTACCCATTATTTCTCTAACACTACGACAGTTGCTAACAGATGTTCTCAAGACTGTGCAATTTATCACTCACTCACAGAACTAACGGTGAGGCATCCCAACACGAGTAACTGACATATTTTCATAGAGCACGGCAATGCCGATACAAGTCAGTAATAGAGATTAAATATTAAGTGAAACTACAGTTGCCAAGGAACACAAGGATTTATTCTGGCAATGTGAACGAAAACGTATTTAGAATTATCGGAGGCAGTCTCCTGCTGCATACAATTTAAACCAGTATCATTACGATTTGCACTCTCTAACTTTACATATCGCACCTTATCTGAAAATTACACAAATAAAAATTAAGGAACTAAAGATATTAGATTAAATAGCGTAAATTACCCATTACAAAAAATTAGACTACACATGTGTAAGTACTCCTGGAAACTGCAACTCTTATGAAGTTGGAAGGAGAAAGAGTGTTTTTTTGCGTGTTTTTTTTAATGATGTACAAAAATATAACAGAAGCTGTCCGAAATTTGACATTTTCTCAAGTAAACGATTGATTATAATGAAAATACGTCATAAGTTTGTTTTATAATCAAGTGGTAGGCCTGTAGGTGTATTTCATTTTAAGTAGCTGTTTGGAAGTACAGACAGCATTAGAGCTGTAGTTATATAAAAAAAGGAAAATGGCTAACTGGACTGATATCCACATGTGAACTCGTTGGTGTTATAAATGGCTGAAAGCGACCACCATAATTTTAAGAATTAAATATAAACATCCGTGTTTTAATTATATTATCATTATAGTCCAGTCTAGCCGTGGATGATAAGAGTTAGTTTCCGTTCACGAAGTATTCAGATTTGAGTCTCGGCCACGTTTGCAGTGGTCTATTTTTATTTATTTATTTATTTTTTTTTTTTTTACTATTTAAAACTTAATTGCATGTAAAACTAAACAACTACTTTGCTGTGTTTGTCAAATCTCACACTTTAGGAACAGGGCCAGTGAAACATGTAGAACATACTAGTAATTTTTATTTATTTTTTTGGCAACACTACGGCGTGTATTTAATTGTCTCTATAAAATAATTTGTTTTCATTAAAAAAAATGTGTTACCAGGCTTCCTAGATTCACCGACACATCATCATCATCAACATCATCATCATCAGTATTATTATAGTTATTGTAAAATAAAAACCATAGCCTAGAAGTTTATTAATATAAAGTAGAAATTCAATTAGTGAAAATGAAATATCGTTGCGATATTTGCACTCATCTATGCTGCACTTACACAATGAAACATGAATAACCAGTTTTATACTTATTTTACTCGCAGTTTTAGTAACCCAAAACAATATTTTTGTAGTTTCTGTTTTTGTAAGTAGGCTACAGTAGTAGCTGTGCTCTACAGGAAGAGAAGACGAATTGTGTGAACACTATGAGGAACGCGCATCTCTGCAGAAGAGCAGAGGCAACATCAGCAATTTCCCTTGTCGCCCGCTAGTTTTACGCTCTCAGGGATCACACAGTAACGGCGTACAGACTTGTTAAAAAGGGGGCGATAATCAGCGAGGGGTGTTTGCCAAATCTAGATGCAATCTTCTCCCGCCCTTTTAACACGGGGAAAATAAGTAAGTCGCAGTCGCGAATTTCGCGGTGGGGCAAGTAAAAAGCATTTGAGGAGAACGTCACAATTTTCTCGCCATTTCCATAAAACTCGGCCGCTAAAAGGAGGGCCGTCCATTACTGCGCCGCTTCCACCCCCTCCCCCTGCTGTGCGTTCGCAACCCCTGCGGGGGTGACTGCGCGCGCTCATTCGCCGCCGCCCTTCCTGGCGGACCGCGTTGCCATGGTAACCGCACCTGCACTCCGCGCAACAGCGGCCCAAGTGCGCGCTATGCTTAGTCACTTTGATTGAACACTTGCGAATTTTAAAACTAAAGTCAAGGTCATTTAGCGACGTTATACATGACACGTAAAATAAAGTCGGATAAGATTTGCGATTTCATTACATAAGAGTTACATAATAAAGCATCACAAATACGCAAGTCATTTTTATGTCGGCGTTTCAAAAATGTTGGGAACTTTTAAACGAGTAACAGAACTATAAGGAAATTGTTATTGATTCATATAAAAGTGTTCTTATTTAAACATGTATATTCACTAAAGCAGTAGCTAGCAAATGAAAAAAAATCTGGTAAGTGTCGTAGGCCTACGTTCCTGATTTCTTCAGACAATATGTTCAAATTATTGACCTGTATATAAGATACCTTATTGGTTAGTGTATGTAAACATCAAACATCTGCGTGACCAACCCAAGAAAAAATTTTTATAATGACATAGATAATGAAGAAATTTTTACTAGTGATCATAAAGAAATATATTCATTATTTTATATTTGAACAAGTTTATAGACATGTCTTGGGCTATATTTTCCTAGCACTGAAGAAAATAGCTTTCATAGTTTTACTCTAACGGAATGGTAAACTCATGGTTACTTCATGAAACGTATAAAACATGAACGTTTAAAGATTTGCGGAAAGTTCCTCATATTCCATTGAAATCAGTCGTGTATTTTAGACAAAAGTATGTAATTAATTATTGATTTTGTTACAGTATAATTATTAAGTGATATGTCTTTATGAAATGGTGCAGAATCATATTTGTTTCACGACTAAGACATTAATAATCATAAATTACACTCGTTATTGAAGATAGCTTATATTTTGAACGGATTAATTACTTTAATGATTTGCAGCCATTTGAACACCTTGCTTAATATATGTTTGATATTTTAGTTACAAATATATATATATATATTTTTTTTTAATTCCTGGTATTCTTTTATTTGGGGAAGATTTTAAGTAGCTAGGCCTTTCACGTTTCAATTACGTAACGTATTCCACTTGTAATGGCCTGGCATGTGCACCTGTCGCACAGCTGTTTACAAGCAATCGCGTCTAATAATCTTTCTTGCCTGTTGTCCTTGCAAAAATACACTAACTGCAAAATAATTCTGATGAGCTTGACGAACGATCAAGCAAGATTTTTACCTTCACGAAGTAGGCTTGTAATGAATTTACGATACTTCAACGGGTAGGCCTAATTGTATAACAATATTACGTGTTTTTTTTTAATTAGGGATATTAAGCGCACAGTAAATATTTTAGTTTGCAACTCGTTAAATAATTATAATATGTACTAGGTAAAATTCTGTATATTTACAAATAATTATCTCATGTACATTAGAATACTAATTTTATCTCCATGCTGTCAATTCTGCCAGAGGTCTTATTTTATGCTCATATTTCGTTGTGTGTAGGCCTACATTCAGTGGCAACAAGGGAATAATACTGTTTTATTTCCGTGCTATAAATTCTGTCGCAGGTTTTCTTTTATGCTCAGACGGGGTAAATATTTTGCAGCAGCTACAAGACACTTGTTAGCATTGACTCTCTCAAATAATTGTTGTTCTTATACGATAAAAATACAACATTTGGTTTACCATTAAATAACTTGGCAATTACCATTTACTATAATTGTTCTTCTCTCTCTATTTTCAGTATGGTATGATTTCTGAAAGTCACGGACATGGCCGGAACGAGTATAGAACCCGTTACCTCACGAAGGTTCACTATACTGCGCCCTTGCAGCCATAAAGGTAAGGAATTAAAGCCGCGTCATGATGAGCTTGGTTTCAAGAGTTCGTTAAGACATTTAATTAACGGTATGTTGCAGTTGAGTGTTAAAGATTCCCTGTCTCAGGTCACCATGTTTGCGGTTTTTCATGGTATCCCGGAATTGTTCAGGATAATGCTGGCGGGGTTCCTAATCATAGGCAATGGCCGATTCCTTCCCTATTTTCTGTCCTTGTGTAAACTGGTTTGTAACTGCCTCTAATGGTCTCGCTATCGACGAAACGGAAAGCCCAACAAAAAACTAGAGGCAGGTTAAAAATAAATGTCTAAGGTATATTTACAAGTCGTCAAATGTTCGTAAAACTTAAATATCAGCATGAAGTTATAAAGAAGTAGTTCTCACGAAAGTATAGGTCAGAAACCTTAGTAATGTTTTCGGAATCCACGAAAAATTTTAATTAATGATATAAAAAAAATACTGAGACACGAAAACCAAAAATATGAAATCTCAATTTATAATAAAATACTTATAATTGTATTCAAATCAAGAAAAACAGTAAGTGAGTGAGAAATTTTGGTCAGCGCTGAACATCGAGATCTTTAGCGCTGGTGATGGGAGACATGAGGTGAGTATGGAGCAGCACCGGAATGAGAACGCAGGAGAAGCGGGAGATGCCCGAAAATCCCGCCGACAAGCGGCATCGTCCGGCACAATTTCCCACATGCGACAATCCGGGGACCGACCCAACCGGGAATCGAAACCGGATCGCTATGGTGGAAAGCGAATGGTCCGACCATTCGGCCACAGCAGTTCCAAAAAAAATAATAAACTAATACTTATTTACCGTCCCCCCACCGACAAAATTTTCTGTGGGCATTTTTCTGTATGAAGTAAATGTTCTAGTTTTTTTTGTGTTTTTTTAATTAAAGATATTACGTTATACACGGAAGTGAGTATACATTCCAGGAACTTGAGACGCGTGCATTAGAGAAACTATGTTAACTACTCTATGGTAAATTTATAATTTAACACTAAGCGCTCTCGCTTAAAACAAAATTTGATAAAATACTGAAATTTTATCAAGACAATTTTCCTAAATGCTGGCTGTCAGCCCCGACCTACTGACACTACTAGTCAGAAATGAACAACGTCTATCCTCAGGTAAACAGCATCACAGCCGACTGGACATATAAACATTGTAATGTTGGTCTCTCTATATTATTATCAACCACCAAACGTTTGTTACTGAGCAGCTTGGTTTGTACCACACCGTTTACAAGCTCGGTCTGAACGAAGCAGTAGCACATCAGATTGTCAAGTTCTATGCAATCACGCCAAGGCCCTATCTGAAGCGATTAATGGACGGTCCAGAACTAAAATGTTGTAAGTCAACATTTCGGTCGTTTTCATTTTATTTTACTCGTAGGTCACATTTGTGCTTGTCCTTAATTTAGCAGTATGAATATAAGCTATATGGAACAATAGTAATGGTTCTCACACTGCATAAAATGCAACAAGTAGGCCTAACTCACATTTTCGTAATGGGTAAACATGTAAGTTATTTGTTTCCTGAGCAGTTATTAATACAAGTTACGTAAAAAGCAATAAATCTGACTTAATCATTTACCTCCGTTTCATGGACTGGCTTGGTTGTATTCAATCCATACAAATATAACCATTATAGCAGGCGAAGACTCCTGATTGTGGTTAAATGATTTCTGACTAACCTGTTTCAATACCTTGCGAGCGCGTCCGCAGCTCTGCTTGATAAGTGAGTTATTGGAAGTGTCATATGTCGCGCATCTTGGGGTCTTATTTTATCCGCACATCACAGTCGTGAAGTGTCTCAGTGACATTATGATTGCCTCAGTCAAATACCCTGCGCCTCTGAATAAGGTCAAGATGACAATAATCGTGAAGCAAAGCTACACATACAGACGTAAGACATTGAAACAATATGGTGTAAAAATATTTTCGAGAAAATCCACACTGTAAAAAAAAGTTAGTAATGTTTCTCATCATATGTATGGTGATATTCCTAAACCTTGAGAGGGAAGTCTGATTTCCAAATATGTGTGGACATTTTCGCAAGGTAGTGTATTCGCCACACAAACCACTCGGAAGTTTCGCTCGCGAGTTATGTCAAATTGTCCTAGAGGGCTGCGCCAATATGTAATGAAAAAGTACATTACCAGTAGAGTAACTTTCCTTGACATGTGTTGAGTAAGTTTCCCTCAATTGTAGAGGTAATTAGCTTCCATTACATGTAGAGTAAATTTACCTTAAAAATTTTTACAGTGCAGGGGCCCTAGAAGTAAGCCAATTTGTGAATATATTCTCGATTTTATATAACGTAGTGTTCTATACTTTAGTTATATAACGTATTTTTCATGAGGTAATACTTAAAAAAAAGTGGACCTCTACAATGCCGACACAAAATTTTACAAAATACTCTCGAATAGTAAGCATAGTTCTTGTGGAACATAAATTGAAAGATATAAGGAAAGAAATCATTATTTATTTACTTAATCAAAAACAAAAAATCTATTCTTTGTCAAAATGCGTTCCTCGCTGTCAGAAGAAGGAATTCATATTTTAAGCTAGCGCGTAGAGTTAATTATTTCGGACTGCGTATAGACGTTTACTAAATTCACTGCACATTATTATCAGACACTCGTATGATCGACCAGAACTTTTACCTTTACAAATGAAATCTGGTAGTTCGTGCGGAGAGCAATTTTTGTTACCTTAGTGAAGAAATAAAACCAGTTTGATAAACTTGTCCACTCTAGAAAAGAATGAAAACACACGAGTTCTTGCCGTGTTTTAAATAGTGAATTAATAAGACTGACATGTCCGATCATTGATTCACTTTCCCGAGTCACTGCAGAATGGAATGTGATAGTGAATGTTCTGGCATTACTGAAGCGTCACTTGTCTTCTCTGACGTCATGATACGCGTAATATATTATTATCACACAATAGATGGCCAAAATCTTTTAGTAAAATAGATGCGCTCTAAAACCATACCACCATGTAGAAGTGAAAGCATCACTCCAAAACTGCATCAAATATGTATTATTTTACATGCTTCGCTCTGAAATTATGTTTCGTACTGACTTGTGTTTACGTATTTTTGGGGGGATGAGGGTAATTTTATTCATATTATATTTGCCTACATTTTAATGGTGCTAGGAGTAAAGTAATAGTAGTAAATAACATTCATCTGTAATTATTTTTACGGTAAAATAGGGAACGTCAATTCTTCCTTACATATAAAGAGTAGAGATTTTGCTAAGCTATTAGCGGGGGAGTGGTGATATGAGGTGAGTCTGTAACGGTCTTGGAGCGAAGGGGCGGGGAACCGGTGATTCCTGAGAAAACTCATCAACCAGTGGCCATCGTCCGTTGAACATGTGTGTCAGTAATGTTTTGTTACACATTCAACACTTTATATATAGCACATCAATAACATGTTAAAATGTTCATGCTTCACAGTTAATTAGCCTGGGCATAAATATACGTCACATACACAAAATTAAAAATTAACTAAATTTCTGAGATCAGAAAACAGGAGACATGCAAGGATACGGCTTTGATATCAACGAACCACAGTCCATGGCGCCATAAAAATCAGGCGAAATGTCATCCGAGGATAGAGGACCCAACAAATGTGCAAGTTCCCTTGTTATGTCCTGACTGAGAAAGTAAAGACCGTTACCACGTACAAATCAGTCATCCTCGTTACTGTACAAGGCTTACCAGAATTGCGGGACAAAATAAACCAGTGAATGAGATTGCACTTGCCTAGCGAGCCTTCCTTCACTGTGAACTACATCTCAGAACTGATGTAGGCCTGATAAAATGTAATGATGATGAGAAGAAGTGTAACCTTTTTCTTGTCTGAAGTCACTCAGATGTTACAATGATCCAGTGTGGCAATGCCAAAAAAAATCCCATGTCATTACACCACACTTATTTTTAACTTAAACAGGCTAGTTAAAATCCGAAATTAATGTATCTATTTGTGAGCCAAACGAGAAAAATCTGGACAATGTATTGCATCAAGAGCTCAACTGACATGTCTACCAATGTTTAAATTTTAACACTAATCAAGCTTTTGACCAAACATTCCATCGCTCTTATTTATGAATTGTGACGTCAATTAAACCAAAAAAAAGTCTAAGAAGCAATACACAGAAACATTGTCATATTCACCAAGAATGTTGTTTAGTATGTCTGCAATATGTATGAAGTTAAATAGACTAACAGAATACAAAAGGCTTACTCTCATCGTCGCAGCAGTTCTCCACAGAAATGTTTGTTCTTATTATTTAGGAACGGGAGCATCTAAGCAAGAATTTTCTATTATTAAAAAATCCTGGAGGAACACTTTAACGAGGGGAACAAAACACATATTGGCTAGTTCGTCACATTTTTATTTAAAATGGGAAAAGACGCCCACTTTCCGAACTCAAGGCAATGTGGTACGTTTCCTCACAGTTACATGCAGAGCCTGCGTAATGTTTACCAGCACTGAACATCGGAAATCTGTTCTTCGAATGTGTCAAGTGCATAATTTGCAGCATTCATAGTCAAATAAATCATATGGTTGCATAAGTGTTCTCATTAAAGAATTTTTGTGGTTCACAGTTACCATTACTTCTATTAAGGCCGTTGAATTGCGGGTTTTCTCGAGGATCTCCCGTTTCCCCCGCCCTTTCATTCCTGCGCTGCTCCATACCTCATATCACCCCTCAGCAACGCTGAAGTCCTCGATGTTAGGGCTGACCAAAATCTCTCACTCACTCATTATAGTACTTGGAAGTGTTTAACACCTTTATTTCCCATAAAAGAGCAAATATTACATCACAATATAATATGAGTGGCCTGAAATTAAGTACTTATAATTAACTCCATCAACAAATTCCATAAATATAAACTAATGTTACTTTTGTTTTGACCTACGCAGTTGTCACTCCGCACAGTCAATGTTTCGTTCATATAGTCACACGAGATATGATTGCCTTGAGAATACATGATGTCACTTCGTTACGATCACGCCCACTTAACCATTATTGCCAAACAAACATGGACCCTCTGTTGTCTCCATTATGTACAAGCAGGTTATAACACGATAACTGAGGCAAAGTACACATTTGGCCACGTTGTTGGAAGAGACAGAGCTTGCTGAAGATTCACTGAAATGCTGCTACGGTGTAGGCTACTTGATGGAAGCTGTGTGATCTGGCGTGATATAGAGTTGTATTTTTTTCTGTTGCTTTCTTATTACGGTTACCTTTTGTTTTCATAATTCAATATATTTCATGTTCTGCATGTGTCTGTTCGTAGATGGTGGCTTTCTAACTTAGGGAACTCTATCTTAAATACTTCATTGTAAAACCACTTCATCGCGCGTTGATTTGGCACTTTTCTATGATTGCAAGTTACAGTTAATTTATACTTACGTTTTGGTTTAGGTATTCTCCGTTCCTGTTTATCCAAATTAATAAATGCTCCCAATGATAGCTTTGTAAGGGTTCGATAACGACTACTTCATATTCTACCGGATGGTTTCTGTGTGTTGTTTTGTTGCCTTGCTTCTCGCTGTGCATTGATTCGCCATTCTTTTTATTCTTAAGTTAAGATCCTTTTTTCATATTTGCACAGTATTTATTCTATAGACGAAGTGTAGAAAATAGTATCTTGTCGCCGGCGTAATTATTAAACCACTTTTGCAATGCTTCCTTCGCAGTATTCGGTATAGTGACCATGTGTTCCATTAAATATGAATTTGATTTACCATTGTCCGTCAGGATAAAAATTCAAGAAAATTTTCAGGTTGTAAATACGTGGAATGTCTTCTGCATTCATACTTGCTCTTGAAGGTAGCTTGAAACTAAACAAAATGCAAAAGCATGATTATTTAATGTAATATATAGCCTACGTACTACAATGTTAGTGAAAATAATGTGAAGTAGACATAAATTAGTAAATTGGCACTGATATTATTACTTAAATACATTACGTACCCAGTTATTACGAATAGCTAGCTACTTAGTGGTGTTGACATTATTGTACACAACTTTAATGATTGTACAATACACTGTAAAGAATTTTTGTAAAACTAGCAAAAGATTATTTTTTAAATTTTCACAAGCCTTTTAAAAAAGGGCGATTTTACTTATATAACTATTATTTTGTAGCATGACAAAGAATTTTGTAATAAATCTTACGAAAACTTTGCAATCAACCAAATTCACAGATTTATCGGAAATTATAAAGTAATTTACGAACCACAGCCTATAGTAAGGCATTTTTGCTGGAATAAAGTGAATATACATAGGCTACAATAATGCGCTAAAAAGTTAAGGAAACTAAATAACTGAACTCTGCTTTAAATTTTTATGAAAAAATTGAAGAGAAAATTTTACATGATTACTGTATGTGAAAGGTGTGGTTAATAAGTGTAAGAATATAGGTTCTGATCGCGTAACATCCGTTTAGCTTTCATTTTTTTTTAAATAATCACACATAAAATTTACGTATCAATTATAGTTCAAATCACTTCATTTTCTTGACAAAAAAAAAGCGTTTAAAATTCAAATGTAATTTTCCACCATTTTCGAAGGCTACAACTTGCAGTTAAAAAACACGTTGAAGTTATACGTTTAACATTTATAAAAATAATCATTTAGTAATTAACGTGACTTTTCTTTCTTGTCAAAGTTTGAAACAAAACTAAATAAATAAAAATAATACCTGCAGGATGCTTGTGGTTTGAAAAGAGCAATCTACTTCTGAATATAAATAATCCTGTGTCAAAATTGATTGTTAATCTTCATAGACAAAAGCGAATAAAATACATATTTCGTTACCTTCGTTGGCACAACTACGATTTATACGAACATGAGAAGTTAAGACTAATGCTTCTACATTAGGGTTGCCAATATTCATACAACATGATAAAGATGAAAGTTGTCCATGTACTTTGCGCTAATTTTCCACAGAAATATGTATCCAGGTATATAATTTCACAAACTATTATAAAGATAGAATATTATGTATAACCACATAAATTATGGATGGCATTGCCATGATAAAATCATAGCTTGCTACCAATTCTTCCTTGATATGATATAAAACATGAGATTACAAGAATGAACTTCAGTGCATATGTTAATACCTCCGTAATGACTCGTTTATTATGCGAGGCAGTTAGGTCGGTGAAAGTATTTGATACGAGTCTGAAATTCAACCTTATCTCCCATTAGTTGGCATACACAGATGAATCCCGACGGAGGCAGGGCTCCTTAACGGCCGTCATCTTATTTTCCTTTCTTTCCCTCGCCATCTCTTTTAAATCAAGGAGTAGGCAAATAAAGTGCTTCCCTAGCCCAACTCTCTCACCATTGCCCCATTCGGCCTCGTATTTCATTGCTAACCAACTTATTAATATGTAGCTGCGGGCTAGGTGCTTTCAGAGATCTTCTGGCCGTGTTATTAGGGGAGCATTAGACTGGGACGTGGTCGTTTTTTGAACATGCAGCTGCCGTTTGCAAACTTGCCCGTGTTTTAAAGACACAAATTATTCCTCCCTTCCTTTTCAGCGGTAAGAGGGCTCGGCCTCTCGACTAATGACAAGTCCCTCATGCACGAGGAATTGATTGGCTTGGTATTTTTTACTGGCTCCTTCGTCTTTGCTTACCATGCACAAGTCTTGACAATCTGGCATCGTATCTTGCCTCTCTAATTTTTTTTAAACATAACAAGAAAATGTTTAACTAACGAACGTGAATATCACATTTTGTTTATCACCGCGAATATTCTATAAAAACTGACTTTTACTCAAACATAGAACGGCAACGAGTAGTCTACACTTGATTTGGTTTACGTAGAAAATCTTAACGAGGTAGGTCTTAAAATGACGTGTTGATAATCACTGGTCTGCCCTAATTTTCAGGGATATTAAGACAGTGGGCGTAAACGATTTTCAGTAAATTGTGGACAAATAGTATTGCAGCACTTTTAAGGTAAACGACACCGAGACGTATTACCTTTATGGGTTTGACAATCAGTGGGTGAGGAATGCCTCAATACTTTATCAGTAAACCATCCGCTTGATCACATTAGCTTATGCATCGAGGTACGTGAAGTTTGCTTATGTATTATAGATCAGGTTAAATGCCAAGCACTTATACATCTCTGCGAATTCTGTGTTTGGGCGACGGCTGTCTTGACACGACTTTGACAATTCCAAGTCAGTAAAAAGTTAGTAAATAATCCGTATCATTGTCGCGTACTAACAACTTGAAGCCAATATATAATCAATTGTGGGCAGTACGTGCTTAGGACTTTAAAACCTTCGCTGCTGCCAGTTGAAACCACCAAATTTACGCATCTCTACTTAGCCTATGCCCAAGAAAAATTAGCAATAAAATGCATAGGAGATTCCATCATCGAGAGCCTTCTCATCTCGGGCCAGCCACTGTCTGGCAGTTAGAGTACCTAGGCCTGTTCCCTTCTCTCGCCAACGTCTCCTGAAGGGTCAACATTAAGCACTCCACAAAGTACCAGTCAAGTAACATTCCAAGAAAGGTCATCGAAGGTTTGTACATTCGAACAACAGCGTAGAAACACTTGCATGCTGACAGTCTAACCACACAAACCCTTATGTTTAGCAAATGAGACAGTGCCTAAAATGAGTCAATATGAAGAGCTAAACTTAAATTTGGCATTGCAACTTGTATCACTAAAAGACCATGTGAGACACTTGTATTCGCTTGGTTATGCTAAAGATGCTGGAACTGCAGATCAAAGAGGGCTCCGATTCGAGCCAACTAATATCATGAGGCGGAAAATTAGTTCCGATAAAAATTTTTGTCAAGAGTTCTATTAAAACGACTTTACTGCCAAACTTCGGTTCTGATGAACATATATTTTATCCGACGAATTTTTGTTGACTGCGAAATCTCCAAAAACGTTGTCCTGACGATTGTGTATTCTGAAAGCTTCTGTTCTGTTAATAACTAATGTCGAATCCTTGTACAAGTAACATCATTGTCAAATTACAGTGTGAACAATATGAAAGAATCCTTTAGCAACAATTCTAAATGTTCCATCACCAGTAAGTACAACTGTCAGGTTGGTAATCCCGTGATATCACCTGATGTAACCAGAATCATAAATAACAGGCAAAGAGTTCTTTCGGACTTGTGCTCTGTGGCGTAACTATATCAAGAGTTTTTTCCCATACCTACACTTGTTTATTGCCCATCATTGTCACCATTTTCCTATGCACCGGCTCTTGTCCGTTTGACTTTACTTCTTCGTTTTATGGTTTTCCATTATCCAACGACTGAAATCTTGCTGAAAGTTTTGTAACCCCAACTCCACATGTTGAATTAAAGGCAAAATGAAACCTCCACTTCACAAGTTGAATTAAAGATTCTTTGTCTGTAGTATTTACTACAGATTGAAAAACGTTTTTGCCGAACGCAAACTTGCCAAATGCGAATTCTAGGATTATAAGAGCACTGACGGAGCGTTTAAAATAATGCCATGGGTGGATACATATGACATTCATAGTAAGGAGAGAATTTCTAAACGTATGTTTATTTAGTGCAGTTTATTTTTTCCCGTCATTCGCTCATAGCAATGTAAATATCAAACACAGTGTAGTTATATAATTCCCCACATTAAAAAATGTACGTTGATTGCCATAACAAATATAATTTTGACTATCATTTTTCAGAAGGCAGGCTTCACAAGAACTTACTTTACCGTAAACAGCCTAAGATAGAAGCAATTATAGTTAAACCTATTGAAAAATTGAGCGACAACCTAAATACTACACCCATGAAAAATTATGTGACGAGGAGATGGCTTGTACAGCAGCACACATTAAATATATATTTTTATTCAGAAACTCCCCTCCTCCCCCCCCCCCTTTTTTTCCATTCAAGGTTGCAAAGACGCTTGCTTTTCGGCACTGAGATTGGAGGTTTAGCTCGTGCGCAGTCTCAGATTTCTATTAGTCACAAAGCGGGTATGTAGAGCAGCAATTTTTAAAAGTCAGATTGTCGGGTAGTTCCGGCAGAGATACAAGGGTTTTCACAAGCAGGATAGTAAAGTATCGCCTCACGAGCGCTGACAGACGAGTCACGACGCCTGGAGGGCGGGGCCACAGCTAACATCACAGCTGACTGCCGTCGACTGACGAGGCCGTATTGATCTCGCACGACCAATGTGATGTGAGTGTGACTTCCTGTTCCTGTGCGTCATAGACGAAATGGCAATAAGTGGGAGAGCCGAGACAGGAGAACTGAGGGAGGGAGTTCTTCTTCGAACTGAGGAAATCGGGCCCCGAGTATTGGGATAAAAAAAAAGGCTCAAGATTCTGCCTGGAGTTGGCTCGCATTGGCTAAGTTTGTCGATGGGGAAGGGGGCGGGGTGGTGGCAGGTCGTGTGCAAGTCTTTGGTGAGGGGTGGAAAGACGATGGAGAAGGGGAGGGGGACGGGGTGGTTCGCCCAGGAAATTAGGGATCAAGAAATAAAACAACCCAAGAATAAGGAGAAAGAATGGAGCGAAAGTTGCGTCCCCCCTTCGTCGCCCCACTACCTTTTCCACTGCCGTACATCCGTCAAAGCTTCAGACGGAAAATATTATCCGCCATTTCCCCCCCCCCCCCCAAACAGGCTTGGGCAGAGAAAAAATTCTTCGGCGATGACGAATTGATTTTAATATTTCATCGTTATCGAGGATTCCTTTGTCTTCGCGAGGAAGATTGCTGTGCCGTATACACTGTGTACCGGATATATCGAACATATCAAAATAATCTATGCCTACTGCTCCTTACAGCATCGGGTGGCCAGTCCCAATATATCTGGTCAGTTTGGTTCACGGCCAAAGAAGAAGGAGGTCTTGACAATCGCCTATCTACTAACGTTCTCGAGTTGTCAGCCGTATTGACCCCTTTAGTTCACTAAGTCACCGCAATCGCTGCAACCTCAGAAGGGCTTTTATTGTATTTCATTAGGAGTTTTCATACAAGTGGCATCTTTGGAGTTGTTAAAAAAAAGCGAACTAGTAGCATGAGTAAGGGTACCAGCTATTTGAGTAAGTTACAAGGCCTCTTCTTCTTAGGTCGTGGTTTGGTTACTCACATTTCTCTAGAAACTGAAATACATTGCTGGCTGTCAAAATAAAAGTGCAGAACAATCAAGAATGCGAAGAAAATCAATGTTATTCATCCCAATGACGTTTTAAAAAAATTCAACTTAATGGAGGCTGTTAGTTATTGTAACTTGTTGCAACTAATTAAGTCGACTGCCTACATTTTAAATCTGCATATTAATAAGCAGTCCAGGTTTCTTGGGTAAAAGTCACTTCTTCGTTACATTATTTGTATTTGTTTCCACAATTTAGTAGACGACAGTGTTCACTATGCACACTGCATTGAAACGTGCTTGTCCCTAGTGCCTTGTTTTAAAAATATTAGTTAGTTTTTATCTCTCTACTTTTATTTTGTTGTCATCTTTTTTTAAGCAAATTGTAAAGTTATTTCTGTATTTTTTGTAAAGGCCCTTACAATATTTCAAGTTGTCGGATGTGCGGTCGCGTAGTATGACAGTCCGCATGCCTATTTATAATATAGTGTAAGTGAAGATGTTCTTATTATTCTGCTGGGATATATACGGTATGGAGCAGCGCTGGAATGAAGAGGCGGGGGGAACCGGGGAGATCCCTGAGAAAATCCGCAGACCAATAGAATTGTCTGTTACGGTTACCGCTTGCGGAAATCCGGGTCAACCCCCGCCTGGAATAGAATCCGGATATCCTTGGTGCGTTCTGGGTGCTGCGACATCCGCTGACCTCTGGAGAAATAACACTGGTACCTCCATTTGTACCAGCCCAAATATCGTCGCTCATATCTTCTGTGTCATTCTAAGTGGTGAAGTATTCACTTACTGGGCTCATATTCGAGATAACCCAGGTTCTACGTCTTTTCCAGCACACCTGTATTCTGATATTATATTTATACGAAATTACTTCAGGCGCTTTTTTTCCGTGTTGATTCGTTCTTAAATACCATGACTATTTCCTTGCTGTTCGTTGATCTCTCAGGCACTGGTTCTGTTTATAAAGATCTATCTCGTTGCCAACGGTATGAAGTGTTCTATCTTAATTTACTTGTTCATTTACAAACGCGAAATTACTTCAAATCCTTAACTCAAGAAGTTATCAGATGATTCAGCTACGTTGTAAAAGTTATATGTTGTGAGCAACAAAAATATGAACATACGGTTTCTTCGGTAAGAAAGGTTTATTTTTGTAAACTTGGATTATAATTACCTAAATAGACTTAAACTACATGATTATCTCCTATTTTCAGCATTTTTTAAGCCTCAAACAAAATGGGTTAAAAAAAACGTATGTTCAGTTATGATACGTTCTCACAATTCATAACACATGGTACTTGCGAAAGTTCAAAGAGTTACATATCTATAACGGTAAGATTTTTTTTTAGAAATAAATAAGAAGCCTGGGCAATAATACAGCCTACGAACTGCTTTGCAATTAAGAGTTACATTTAAAAGCTTTATTTAAACATATATACCAGCCACTGACAAACTTCAAACATAGGAAGATCGATGTTATACGTTTTAATGTAGAGGTTATATGTCAACTGTGTAGGCTACTTGGTATTTTTTTGGATATCTATAGCTGCTATCGATAAAATCAAATATATTTCGATATATCAGTATCAAAATACCAACATATCGATAAATAATTTTGCTATCGACTTTTTCATTATATTTTACATTTTTTTAAATATCGATTTTCCGATATAAATATTTCAAGACCACTTTTAGATTACGACTTTTCTGTAACATAGATTTCCCGATAACTTAGATTTGCCAAACTCGTATATGTATCAATTACATAAATTAACAGTCTTAATACCTTTAAAACTAACAAACTCGACGACGAACCAAAAATATTCTGACTACATTTTTGCTAAAACTATAACAGGAATATCTGTAATACAAAGTTAGTAGCTTTGGAAACTCACTCTTATTTCAGAACCACTTTCGAAAAGACAAAACAATGTTCATATTCTTGTACGTTAAGTAAACACATCACACACGACCTTATCATGCAAGTCTGTATTTCTTCAACCATCTAACTTGCAGATTTTATTTTGCACTCTGTCTAGCAGTAGGAGTTACTAATATCGCTGATGAACGTATCATTATTATTATTGTTATTATTTAACTTTTAGCATCAGTGACGTTATCACTTTATTTCATCAATGTCGATATTATCGTTAATTCCGATATCATCGATTTTGACATTATGGTCAATTTTGATATCATCTTTGATTTCAAAAATATCATCGCATTCTATAAGTTTGTCTTTTCAATGTATCGACAGTTTCAAATCGTCGATCGTTTCAATAATATTGTAATACCGATACATTGATATTCAGAAAATTAGACAGAGGCTACATTTTCAAGTTTTGGTATCGATAGTTATCGACATGTCGAAATATCTACCAACCTCATCAGAAGGTCAGGACTGTGTTTATCAGATATCTTGCGGTTGTAGAAACATGTACAGTGGGGAAACTTGAAAACCCCTTCCCACACGAATGAAATAAAATTGAAAAAACGAAGGGTGAAATTTAAAAAATATTGACTGGTCGAACAAATTTAGTGAAACAGTCACCAAAAACTATGCTGAAATGTTGCCTAACTTACTGGAGAAGCACACCCGATAAGAAAGTATTCCAATAGTGGAAATAACCAAAGGTGGAATCAGGATTACGATTAAAGTGGCATAGTTTAGTGTTGTTATAGTGGAAATTTTCCACGCAAATTGCTAATTACTTTTATTATGCAAGCTACTAGTTTTTATTGAGATCGTCTGAATGTAAGTTGCAGAATTCTAGATGACGATAAATTGTATTTCACGTTACTTACCTCCACTCAAAAACTTGTATTTCTTCAAGAGAAAGCTGTTGCCCTTGTAAAATTTTCAGAACTGAACTATCTTACATTTGATAGGAGATTGTAAGAGTTTACTATTGAAAGATATAACGCCAATGAACATGAACCAAACACAATTATGAGTTGGGTTTTGATACTCAGATACACATTAATAGGTCATTTTGAGTTAGTTTGTGTACACATGCTGAGGGGTATGAAATCACTAAAGTTAGGGAATGTAATAGCACGGAAGACGTGAAAAGTGTTTGGAAAAAACCAATATTGATTGGCCTGCAGTGCCAGAAGGCGCAAGGAAAGGTTCACCTCTGCTACCTCAGCCAGAGAAGTAAGAGTATCGAGTCACGTGACTTGACCTTCCAGAAACACTGCTCTCTGCTCTCCAGTTCTCTTAAAGGTCGCCGTGTGTCTCGTAGGAGAATGTCAGCTTTCTTATTTACCAGCCATCATTGTTTCCCAGGAGGAAGGAAACTTACTGAAAAGTACAACGTGTCTTAAAATAAACTGCTGACATCGCAGGCAAAATATACTGAGTCAACGATAGTAACACCGCGTGTAGTTCCAAGATCATAGCACTAAAATACGTGTGTTTCATATTAAAATATTAAAACCACAAAATAAGGGTAGATATGTAGATGGAGAGAATCATTGCCGAAATACATCGCAAACTGTTGCGTCCATTTGAAATAACATAGCCTATTTACTTACATGGAGTAAAATAATGATACAGTCAAGCATATGTAAATTTCTGTATAAGAAAGCAACTATGTATTTTATCTCAAAAAACTGACTATCGGCTGAACGAAATATGAAGCAAGAAGATTATATACATATACACACACACAGGGTGAGTCGGGAGGAAAGGTACATGCTTTGAGGGATGATAGTACTGGTGATTCTGAACAAAATGTTTCTTATAAACATATGCCCATTTCTTAACCGTTTTAGAGAAACCGAATGAAAACAACAAGGAACGGGAAATGTGCAGGTGACGGAAAACCCCAATACTGTTATCGTATGTTTTGTTTAATTGTGTACATTTCCTCACAAAACATGTTCAAACTCTCAACCACCAACTTCAATGCATTTTGCGGCTCTGATAGACAGCTGCTGTGTTGCTGATCTGAGCTCATTAGTACATTGCTTTACTTGAGCACAAGAATGATAAATACGAGCGAGAAGTTCCTCTCTTGTGTCCACCCTGCGCGTGTACACTTCGCTTTTAGCCAACCCCACACACACAGTAATCGAATGGGGTAAGATCAGGTGACCTCGGTGACCAAGCAATGAATCCATGGCGACCGATCCAACGCCCAGGATACGTTTCGTTGAGGTACTGTGTCACTGGCCGTACAGAATGTGCAGGAGCTCCGTCTTGCTGAAAGTACATACGAGCTCTTGTTGCCAAAGGAATATCCTCCAAGTATTCTGGTAACACGTTTTGAAGAAAATCAAGATACCGTACTCCATTAAGACGATTATCTAAAACTACTGGACCGGTGAGTTGGTCATCAATAATACCGCACCACACGTTAACTGAGAAACGTCGTTGAAAATTCCTTTCTACAGCAGGGTGTAGATTTTCGTCTGCCCATACGTGAGAGTTGCGTGTGTTGTTGATTCCGTTGTGGGTAAATGTTGAGTCACCAGTGAACAGAATACGTGGAACTAATCGATCATTGGCAAATGATCCAATGTCAGAATTCTTGCCAGTGGACATCATCTCCTTCATGCAGATGTTGTACACTCTGCCGATTATATGGATACAGACCCTGCTCGTGTACTGTGCGTATCACTCTTGTTTGTGGAATATGAAGTTGAGCAGCAATTCATCTCGAGCTAGTTGTTGCACAGTAAAAAAAATTTTGTACTTCTACAAAAAGGTTTTTTGGAAACCAGTATCCAAAAAAGTTGTTTGTAACACTACGAAAATATTTTGTAAAATTTACAAAAATCTTGTAAATTTACAAATTTCTTTGTATATTTACAAACATTTCTGTAAATCTACAAACAAATTTTGTATATTTACAGCTAATATCTGGTTCATGTTACAAAAAATGCTTGTAGTGTTACGAAAAATTTTTTTGGAAACTAATTTTTTTGTGAAAGTACGAAATGTTTTGTAAAATTTAAAAGATCTCCTAGGTTTATTTTGTTTAAATTCGAAAAAGCTGCTCATTAGCATTATTTTACTAGTTCCCAAAGTTGTTTACGATATTTGTAACCACTTTAAAAAGGTTTCTGACATCTTACTTTTATTATCTGACTGATAATGTTATGATATTATGTTACAAGAATTTCCTTGTAAATGTACAATTTTTTTTTTACTGTGTGAGCTGCATTCTAGTACCTGAAGAATGCTCTCAATTTCATTAAGAGCTTTTTGTACGGGACGTTCGGATACAACATTTACGCTGGGAAGCGTACCACGGCTACGCAATCTTGCAAACACCCTGCTGAACACCCTGCATCTGGAACTCTGCGACTAGGAAATAATCGTTCGTACTCACGAACATCGGCTCTGGAATTCCCATCGGAGAAACTGTAGACAAACATCATGTCAGCATACTCTGCATGTGTGAAGACCTGTGGCATTTTTGACTACACTGAACTGTATTCATTGTACACGTAACAACAATGTAGTTCCCAATACTAGGGCAAGCACTGTAGTACTGAGACTGAGGTAAACAACTGCACCATGCTTAGAGCGCCACCGTGTGGAAATGTAGTAAATTACACAAAACATAAGATAACAGTAGCGTGATTTACCGTCACCTGCACTTATCCCGTTCCTTGTTATTTTCATTCCGTTTCTCTGAAACGGTTAAGATAAGGGCATATGTTTATTAGAAACATTTTGTTCAGACTCACCAGTACTATCACCCCTCAAAGCATGTACCTTTCCTCCCTACTCATTCTGTATACACACAAACACACTTCACGCATGTTTGTTCAGCCATGTATAAATTACAGTTTGTTGCAACAAATACCTTACTCTTTGTTGTTACATATTTTTGTTTCGGTAGGTCCTATATTTTTATTTAAGTTATTATACTCATTTCAAACATACTGTTATACGGACTAGAATACTAAGAAAAATATAAGTTTTATATTTGCGGATTTTCCCTTATGATGATTACGATATATTCCGAAAAATAAAATTGAAAATTACAATTTGAGCCCATTTCTATTCATTAAATTTCAGTAAAAATATTCAACTTCTAGCTTCACTGGAAACGTAGTTTCTAAATGTTATGCATTTTGGTACAAATTCAGTAATGGTCTTAGTTTATTATTTATTTTAATTGTCAATTGTAAGATTGTACTTTTTTTACGAAACTGAAAATTGTCTCAGTTTCTTAATTATTTCAGGTATCCACAATGACAATGTCCTTTATACTACCAAACATTATCTCCAGGCGTCAAATTTTAATGCCAGAATTAATTATAGCTTGTGGTTCAACGACAAATTTTCACCATCACACATACTGTCGTAAGATATTATTACAAATTTGAAAACGTTCAAGGCTTTCTCTGACATAAAAACAAATTCTTTGAGACATTTCACTTCAAATTCTCGTGTGGCAAAACTAAATCTCTGTAACTAGCACAGTTACTAATTGAGTGAGGTTAATGTATTGCTCGTTTAGAGCCTGTGTGTTTCCTACCGCATCTGAAAACAATAAGATGTTGGCAACACTTAATTCAAATTAACAGAAGCGAAAGGGATTTACCAAAACGTTAAATTTATTTCAAACACCTAGAATTTCTGCCCAACACAAATAGCACACAGTTTATTTTACTGATAAAATATATAAAAAGTTATCACGAAAATTTAGTACAATTAATAAAAAAGTATTAATTAATTATAAACATGTATTTTTTAAATTTCTTAATTTGGTTGCAAATATACTTTAACTGGAAGTTGTGAACTGAATGTAATCACAAATGGAAAGAGTTGTTAGTCTTCAGTTAGCACCTTTTGTGACCCTTTATGACTGGTGACTGACATTTTGTTAGTGCTTAAAATATTGATAAATGTTTATCAAACGTATTTTAGTCGCTAGTGGGTATTGCAGCTTCAAATAAAATATCAAAGACAAAAGCAAAATAAAAAAAAAAACTATAAAGTATTTCGCAATGTTACCTACCATATGCAGGTGATTTTTACAAATGTATATGTACGTCTGTTCACTGTGGTAATAAAGACAGTAAAAAAAGTGTGTTATCATGCAGATGAACCACCAAATGTGTTAACAAGATGTGGGTGAAAAATTTTTGACCAGTAACTACTGTTTGAGCAAAGCTACCGCTTTGCGACATTTTTGTCAAGATTATATGCTGTATACAACATATAACTGGTATTGTAAAACGAACATTATAGTACTTACCATTACCTTGTTAATAGTGTGCATGCGAAACGTTGCTAAATCAATGTACTGGGCTGGTTAGTCAGATGTACCACTACATTCAATTGTAGAACCGCGATTGGAATTACATGTTTTCCGCCATATACGTATTGCAACTAGTATTCGAGTAACAAATGTAAACGTGACGGTAAATGTCATTTGTCGCAAAAAATTCGTGACAAACTTGTTGTGTAATTTTTTAAATTAGTATCCTGAAAATATTTGAAAATGTACTGAGCGAGTTTAGGGATCCTACTCTTTGTACGCACTTGTGCTTTGCGCAGTCGGCTACTTATTACAGGATGTTATGAAAATACGGCGTAAATACGGAGTAAATATCTTGGTGTTTAACTGCACACACGTCCAATCTCGTCAGTAGCGCTCGTTTCCAACCATCACTACGTCCTGCAATGCTGGACTACGTCCACGTTTACCGATACACAGATCATAGGAAGTGGCATGTTTATCCTAATTATGGAGTTCTTTCATTATTCGATTGAAGTTTGATAGTAAGAAACGGACTAACATCATTACCAACATAATTAGTAGCTCAGAAATACAGGAACTGGGAAAGGAATCGTCCATGGCCCTAGTTAGTGATCATGCCAATATTCGTCTGGAGCGGGAAATTGAAATCAGAATGTCTACCGGGAATCGAATTCGCGTCCTCACGAATGCGAGTCCACTGCGCCACCACTCTGGGTTCGGCTCGACAGATATAAGTGATATTAGTTCATGGTAGGCTGAAGGGTTTCGACATATTTCGTACTTATTCACTTCATTGAAGATTTGTTCGTGTGCCGTAGTCATAAAGTGCACCGTTCAAAATGAACTAATTTTTGAAGTCGCATATTTTACTTTAATTTGCGTACCTATTTCTGTGATCGTATTATTTAACGTATCTTATACAATTCTAGCACTTTTTTGCCCCGTTTGCTTGCCCAGTCAACATAATTATATCAGTACACGTTCCAATGACTTTCACTTTTCTCCTCCTTTGCACGAGCGGTACGTATCAGTCACATACAGCACCGAATTCTGCTTGCAACAAAGTAACTCTTGCGTTCCGGAATATAACAAGTTATTATCTTCCTAGTCTAATATTTTATGTGACGGCAAGGAAAAATGCGTATCAAAATGATTCCGCACTGAGAAAAGGCTTTGTTGATACCACAAAATATTTTACATTATGGACCTCACCAATTGTATTATTATAAATTTTTTTTTGTGGTGACTACACAATTTTTGCTGCACCCGGTGAAGTTTTTCACTGACTACAAAAAGCGTTGTAACCACGTCAAAAATTTGTTAAGGTTAATATTGACCAAACATTTTGTTGCCACCGCAAAACAGTTTTTTTTGTGCATGGCTCTATATTCAAACACTACTTCAGAAACCTGTTTTGTGAGGTTTTGGTATACCAGTTATTCGCCCTTCATCGTGCTTACGGCATGTTAGCCGCAGAAAACTACTACTGTGGAAATTAAGTGAAGTGTAATTGAACGTATGCATCCGAAACTGACCGAACGAAGCAGGAATATCTCAGAATACTTTATGGAGGATGTCAACATCCATAATGGTTGTTTATTTTATTTATTTTATTTTATTTTATTTATTCGTCTTAATTTTTATGTGGCGAAGTTAAGGCGAAGTCGCCTTGTCTTACACTTAACCACAGTATACATAATAAGAAAGCATTTTACAACGTAACAGGAGAATAAAAATAAATATTAAATTTACATAGCTAAATTAATTAATAACATTGCAGCATTTAAGTTAGAAGATAGAACGAAGAGCTCTCATTCTAATAATTGTTATTTTCATACATATATCTTCTAGTAGGGAAGGTTTATCTTAAATAGAATTTCGTCCTTGATGTTTGATATCACATCCGATTTAATGCCACACTCTTGTATAACATGTATAAGTTCAGTGGTGTATTTTTATCGCTCTATCGCTCTTATTTGTAATGTTTAAGATTGCTGCCAGCACAGGTGCCACTCTTCAGTTGCACTTGATCTACACATCTCCGAGTATTTCAACATATCCGTATGATAGCTGCTTTATAAATAGCCTTTGCTTCGTTACAGGACATTGTCTCATTTCCAGCGTTGTCAGTGGTTACTTATATGCTCGTGCCTCACTGCTGTAAACATATATACTTCATTTGTGTTCTTTGCTCTCTGCTACTCTGTGACTGAATTTCAAACTCACACTGGCCATTTATACCTTTCTTTGAGAATTATTTAACTTATAAACTCCTGCAATAAAGCACAGCAAGTTATGAGAATTTGCTGTTTAACGGACTTAAGAACGAATGAAGTGATCCTGTGCACAAAAAGTGAATGAAATTTATTCTTAATTTGCAAAATGTTACCAAAACTGTATTATCTCTACATCTATCATGCAAATGTGTAAACAAGAAGTTACCGGTATAACTGATAAGCCTACTTTCCTTAAAGTGGGTGTAAATAAATCCTAAATGTTAAAAACATTTACGTAATCTAGGAGTATTAAATATTAATATTAATTCATACAAATGATTAACGAACATATGAACGATAAGTCAGTTTACTAAGTAATATACGCGTAGACTACCCAGTTTAATTATAATGAGGAAAACATTTTCAGGGATGCCTTTCTATTATAATAATAAAAATGGCCACCGTTTTGAAAATATTACCAAAGGTTGAACGAAAAAAACAAAAGTCCAGTCAAGTAAGTAGAATATGTGTGCCAGGATTAATGAACTTCGGAAAAATATTTCCTTAAACAAGTAAAATTATGCAAAAATATAAAAGTGGCCATCATTATTAAAATATAAACACATTATTAATGAAATATACAAACGTCAAATCTGTAGGCTAAGTAGTATGTGAGTACTAAGTGTAATAAAATTCGAAAAAAATATTTCCTACGGAATAATAAATTTTTCTAAATATAAAAAAAACTTCTACCGTTTTTGAAAATATTAAAGTTAAGTGAAAGGAAAATGCAATCAAAAGTCAAGCTAAATGTTCAAGCTATATATGTAAACAAAGATTTTTCAAAAATCGGAAAAAATTTTCTCACTTATGTCAAACAAGGGCCGCATTTACGAAAATATAAGCACAGGATGAATTAAATATACAAAAGTCGAGTCAGCTTTCAAATTTTTAGACCTAAATGTATAATAAATTTGATGAAATTCACAAAAAAAAATTTCCTGTTGTGCCAAAAATAGAAAATGGGACACCGTTTTAAAAATATGAAAATACGAAGAACGAAATAAAAAAAAACTCAATTGAGCTGACTAAGTAATATATCTGTATCAAGATTATACTAAGCAAAAATATGAAATGGTTGCCAATATGAAAATATGGACACATGAAAAACAAAATACACAAAAGTCAAGTCAGCATTGTATGTAGTATATGAAAACCAAGTGCGATCAAATTCCGAAAAATATTTCTCGAGATACTAAAAATATAAAATGGCTACCATTTAGCAAATGTGAACACAAGACGAACAAAAAATTACAAAAGTACAGCCAGCTTTGTATGTTTATATGTGTACCAAGTTTAGTGAAATTCTGGAAAACATTTCTTAAGAAATGCAATACTATGCTGAAAATATAAAAAATTGCGCCATTTTAAAAATATGAACACATGATTAACGAAGCCCACAAAAGTCAAGTCAGTTTTGATTGTAGTAGGCCTATATGTAAACCAAGTTCAATGAAATCCTGAAAAATATTTCCCAAGATATGTAATACTGTACTAAAAATATTAAAATGACCTCCATTTTGAAAATATGAATTCAGGATGAACGAAATATGTCAAGGTAAAATCAATTTTAAAATGTAGTATATGTGTTCGAAGTTTGATGAATTTCTAATATACGGTTCCTTAGATCGAAAATAATGTTAAAATTGCCGCCGTTTTGAAAATATTAACAGGTCGTAAACTAAATATATAAAAGTCAAGTCAGGTTACTGTGTACTATATGTGTATACACTAAGATGAAAATCGGTCCACTGGTTCAAAATTTTTTTTTTTGGGGGGGGGGCACACTATCATGGACACACACATACATACACATACAGGAAGGTGATCTCATAAGCCTTTTTTCCTTCGTAAAATAGGTTAGCAAGCCCGTTATCATTACTGCTGGATTATATGTATAAACAAGGAAAACTGACACCTGTGGTTAAACAACTAAATACATGAAGGAAGTTGTTACATATATATAAATAAATGTAACGTTTTTTTTTTTTTGCAATAAAATGGAAGCTACATGGTATATTCGAGGAGACTTTATGTAATGTTAGGCATACGAAAATAGTAAATAACCTTCAAATTTTGGGTTTACAAATTTGTTATTTTTATATTAGGACAAATTGAATGCTAAAATGCTTAGGCTAATACGATTAATTATGCAACAGAGAAGTATAAGAACATGTTTAATTCCGCAACTTTTCTGAAAATTCTGCTAAACTCGTGCAGCTTGAAGTGTAAAACGTTGTCGAAATGATACATGCACACCGCACTTCCTGATTCACGTCTTTGTGGAACGAGAAATAACAGTGCAGGTGTAATTTCTGCTCAGTGATGGTCTTCTCCCCAGCAGCCTCTAATGCCGGCTCACTCGGAACTACCTCGTCCCACAGTGCTAATTTGCAGTAGATTGTGTGGCAGCAGATCACCCCCCCCCCCCCTTTTTCCTACAAGACCTCATCTTCACTCCAGGTCTGCGCGCTCTCAATGACTCCCTTGCCCCGCTCCATCCCGTCAGAGACGCACTCGTTAATTATTGTTGCACTCCGGATATCTTCCTCGTACCTCGGAAAATTAAACCAGCTGAGGGGAAATGTTCCACTGCCCTAGCAATTAGTGGCGCCATTCATTCCTTTCACTTCCAACGTATTTAAATTTTCAACTGTTGAGTCTGAGAATCACACTTCGGATAAAAATCTGCGGAATTATTACGCTGCTCTTAAATACTTTACATTACCATATCCCGTTTACTGAAGATTAAAATGTCTTCCTCGCCCCGCTTTAGCCTACCATTCTCAACTTATACCTTCTTCTCTCTTAATGACATACTAGAGAACAAGCTCAGGAAGGCGACGAGACCTATACAGTTATATCAAGCTACGGAGTTTTGGAAATATTAGTTTCAGAGCTCATGATATGAGTCACGCAGCAGCTCTGAGCATGTATCGTTAGTCTCGTTTGCACACCGTCACACAATGCATTTCCTCAATTATGGTGATGTAAAACAAACACTGTCATTGTTAATACACAACGCAAACAGCACTACCAAGTATAGTTACTGACTAGTATGCAAAGTAGCTTGCCCAAGTAAATATGTTACAAACTGCAATAAACCTATTTTAAACAATGACTCATTATAGTGTTAATTGCACTTTTAACATTGTTCAATATACTAGTTTATAAAAATTATTTTTTTTATCCTGTTAATATAATATCACTAGAAACTCGCCATGCGTGTAAAATCTAGCCTATACAAGATGTATGATTGATTAATTTTTGCTCGCTAGCGCGATTTATGATCTTCCGTTTTTTGCTTAAGAAAACGACAAAATCTTGTTATCTTGCAGGAATATTACCAAATAAATGATAAAGGAATATAATTTCAGGTAAATAAAATTGCATGTGATAAGCTTGATCCAAAGCTAAGTGCTACAAAATAATATTTCTTTTTAAATATTTAGTGCATGAAAACAAATCCATTCCGTTATGCACTTATAATTATGTAAGTAAGATCACTGGTTCATTACATGCGAACAATAAAAGTTGTTCCAAAGAAGTATACAGAAATTATTAATTTATTGTTTGTGAAAGGCTGAAAACTTGGATTTTATAAGTTCAGGCGAACCGGAAGCCGTTAGAAGTTTTGCACACACCAACCATTGTTGTGTACTCAAATACATGATTTTACTGACGTAATAGTTTAGTTGTGAAATTATGTTGCCGGATTATAAACACACTTACTGTTCATATATAATTTTTAGTTCAGTAAAAGCAAAAAAAAAAATAGCATATAACCATGAAAGTTATCACGAATGAAAATATACCGCTATAATTTATATATCTGTTCGGTTTTGATAATGGACTTGTTATCCGGGGAAGGAAAATATTTTGTAAAATAATGTTATGTGGTGTTTCCTTTCGAATTTTTTGTGTCGCCAGTCTCAACGCACTGCGTACCGGTACTAGCAGATAGATTAATAAAAGCTAAGATATATAGGCTATGCAAATTCTGAGTAAGAGCTGTACTATATTCAGAGAGGTGATCCATTTGAATAATCAAGGTACAATAGTGTATATGACCGAATGTGTTCCATTGTAAAGGTAGGTTTCATTGCATTGTGATTTAAAATATTTTAAAATGATAATAATTAAATATAGAGTAAAGAATGTTTCCATGCACAACGTATATATCATTTACACAAATTAAGAAAATTATTGTATTATTGTAACTAGCCAACAATCGTATGTAACTTTTAGATGCAAGATACTTTAAACAAAGACATAAATATTTAAATTACTCACAAACTGGGAATGAATCGTTATTCCCAAAGTAGTAAGTTGATCTAGAAAAAAAAGTATGTAAAGATGAAGACAGTCCCTGGCAGGAATGCAAACTGTGTTGCAAGGCTGATAGTTTTATTTTATGTATTACACATATTAACAGTGTCAAATATTCCTTTTGGGCCATTTTAGGCTGGCACATTAAATATCTAACTTAAAAAAATCTACATAAAACTACAAGTAAAAAATATGTATCAAAATAAATTTACCGCTGTATACAGTAGGCTTAATTAAAAAATTTACACAGTTGTAATTAAAAGCGTAGAATTTTTTTAACAGGATAGTAACAAATTTATTTATTTTCTTGTGGCAAAGTTAGCGTGTGATCGCTTTCTCTAACGCTTACCGACACGGTGAACTGTCTATATTAAAAATAACTAAAACCATTATTTGGATGACAGATTTTTCCTTTCTGTGTGTTGGAGACTAGCCTATATGGAGACAATGGAGGAGAATCCAACATAGTAAACAAATATAATTAAGTAAATTAGCACATTATTAAGCACCGGTGTACTAGTAAACAAACGGATAAACAGGAATAAACTAAAATAGTACAAACAATATAAATATAAAACAAATTATAAATATTTTTCATGTCGTACACTGCTGACGAGCAATCCTTTCTGAACATTAACTATTCCAGAAAAATAAATGTTATGAATTAAAAATATAATTACAATCTGTTAAAGTTAACACACATCAAGTATTCTTCCACGATGCCTGTTCACTCACGCACAAGCACACGTCCATTACCATCCACATAAACATGCATGCACACAATAACTAACAACGCATCACCAACTAGAGTAACAGGTTACCTAACAAAGGCACAGTCGCATATAGTACTTAAAATAGTGATATATTTCAAAATACAAACTGAAGTATTTAAGAAAATTAAAACTGAACGTACGGTTTATATACTTTTAGGGTTTACTGTATCTATGAAATCTTGCATACGATTCATATTCTATATATTTTTATCGAAGACACACTGATTTCACACACTTTTTTTAAATTTAGTAAGTATTGATTAGTATACCTCGCATTCTGAGGTAGTAGAATATAGAGTTAAGTAGTTATAACTGTGATAAGGAAGCAAGAATGAAGATGTATTTGGGAAGTACAAGTTATGCTGATTAAAAGAACAGGTGCTAAGAGAATAGGGTGATGAAAGCGACACAAAAGGAATTGAGAGTATGCTGTTATAAACAACTTGTTCAGCAAACAGATATTTTGCAATGTCCGTTGGTGTCAGTGTATGGCAGTTTATGACGATATTTAGTGAAGGTGAAGGTTATATTAATATTAAAAATAAATCGTTCACAATTATTTTGAATACGTTGAAGTCACTGAGCTAAATATTCGTGCAAGTCACTGAAAACTGAGTGGACATTCCCATGACGAGAAATAATTAATAACTCCTAAGGTTTAACTATTTTCGTAGGGTAAGAAAATTTAAGCCTTCATAATTAATGAATAGTTGTGTTTCGTTAACAAATGTGGCCGACGTGTTCACGCCGTGTTAAAGTTTTCTTTTTAAAAATACCTAACTTTTTTTTTAGGGATTTAGATGAAGTAATAGGTAAACCATTAAGCTTCATCGGTATGTGACTTTGAGGGATTGTTCAGAATACCAGCCAAATTCTATGGAGTTTTCGTTTTTTCTATTCTCGTTTATCATGAAGTACACTTGATCTGCGTCTGTAGAAATAGGCCGCAGAAGGTCCACTGCAGTACAGCTGAACCGAGGTTAAACCAGGTAATGCACCACAACAAGGTTACATGCTACCAGCAGGAGGAAGACAAGTTTCTCTTGGGAATAGTCTCAATAGATGATCGGCAGAGCGACTTCGGTGCGGCTCTGAATGGCTGTGGGTAGCAGTAGTAGTGGTCCGACCGGATTACAGGTTTACTAGGGTTCTTTGTGTAAATTGATGGGCACGGAAAGACGCCAGAGAGTTCTGCAGCATGAGATTAAATTCTGGTGTAAAAGTTCTTCTTAGAATGTGTCCACGGTGGTTGGGCGTACCTCGACAATTCCTCTCCTGATGTACGGCCGAAGAGTTCGCTGCGTTAAAATACATACCCATAATATTCAAAGGATAATAGCATGTATTTAAATGTGTTGTTCAATTTACTTGTAACGTATATTTTTAATAAGGTAGAGTGGTGTTAGTGTATTTAATTACACACAATTGTCAAACACGAAGAGTGGAATCTTTTAAAGCCGATAGGAAGGATGAAAGATTTGGGGTGCACTGATAATATAGAATTCAAAGGCACTGTTCTGAGATAAAACTGAACGCAACGGTTGCATAGGTAACATTTAACATAAACGAAAATATAACTAGGTTAAACGGGAGCGTTTGTTATAACTATGTTAGATAAATTCGTTATATGTTCAAAGATAAGTAATTATCTGCACTGAATATAAAAGAAACTAAGTTTAGAATTTCAACACAAACCAAAGACCCACACAAGCAATCCACAGGTATAACATATTACTCATAAAACTCACAAAACAGTTACATTTCTCCATCAACAACATATAATAAATAACACAAATTCGTTCCCCACACTGATGACTCAGTTCCTTCCTCCACCAAAGGGAGTGCAAATAAGATCGTATACCATCCACATACAACACATTATAAGATATCGTTCTTCCTTTTCAAACGAAACTCGATATTGAGGCTATTGGTATCACAGAGAGCTATCTAGACTGTGGTAAAATGTACAGTAGAAGTCACTTTTATCTAATACATTTCTACCCACACTATGGGGATGGGTTTTGTCTTACACTTTAAAAAAAAATCATTTGTATGTGAGTGTCCAAGGAAACTAATCTTATGATTAATGATTCATTAGATATTTTAACTTTGATTTTGGATGTTGTCTCAATTTCGGTAGTAAATGAAGATTTATCTTTTTGATACCAATAGCCTTACTTACAGTAAATATCTAAGAAACAATACATTTATTGTCTAGAATTGTGTTGATTTATTTGAACAATTTGCTTGTTCCCGCAACTTAATTTGCCAAGTTTTCAATTTAATGCGATAATATTTATGAAACAAAAAAATTTTTAAATAGTACTAACTGGAACAAAATGATGTCCGTTTTACAAACACTTTGTAAAGGAAAATACGTAGTTCCACCAATATTTTGTGTATCCTATGCTGCCACTGTACCCTGTTTGGCCTCCCACATCCCCCGAAATATAATTTGTTTTGGTAGAAACCCAATATTTTTCACTAAATTAAAATCTTTTTTAGCACACCGTACCACCCCGAGACCCTTTATTGACCCGCCTACCTCCAATTTGTTTTCGTTTAAAAACTTCGCAGACGAACGCACAACTCACCACGTTTTATAAATTTTTTACCAAGATTTTCGGGTGATCCATTCTGCCATCTACACCGTTTTGTCTCACTACTTAAAAATAATTCAAACAACCCACAGAAGTTTACTTGTTCACTCAATTTTTTGAGTATCCTCTTCTATCACTCTACCTCGGTTTGCGTTCCACCGCCCAATTATTTTGCAAATATTTCATTGCAATTGGATGACTGGTATAGAACCACATAGGACGAACAAACTATAATTTAATGACATAAGCTAGCAGCCCGCCTGCGGCATTGCCCGCGTTGTTACGCCCAATAGCGAGTATTTACTTCAGTTAAAAGACCTCGTTGTAAGTCAAGTGTTAGGATAACCAAGCTGCAGGTTGAGCTCACTCTGCAGCTGGCAACGTAGCTAAAGCTGTCATGTTTAAAACTACCTTAGTCCATAACTGCGAATCTTAACAACTGTACCGGGTATTGTTTGTAGTCGCAGAAATACAGACCTTGAATATGAGAGAGTATTTGGATGGTATAAGTAGTATACGTGGTACGATGACTAGTTTACATCTAGCGCGATTATTGATGACAGTGCCCTCAATACGTAACGTCTAAAGTTAATTAAAAATAAATAAAATATTCAGTCACTCGACACATAGAGAATGTACAAACATGTATAACGGTACAATAGCAGAATGTTAAATTCCTATAAATTACTTCTCTAAGGCTTTTTTGTATCGTCTGCTTTGAGATGTTTACGAAGACTACACCCCCCTTCCCACCAAAAAAAAACGTGTATTATAGAGTTATTTTCTCAAAATAAAACTGAGCTAATTGTTTTTCGTATTTACGTAAGCATCATTCTGAAGCAAAATAATATCTCACTATCTCAATTGGTTGGGCAAATATCTCTACGGGTTTGATATCATTTATGGATTAATCAAAAATATAATCCATGTATTTTCACTCCTTCAAGGTTAAAATTTCTAAATAAAAATACATTATAGATAGAGACACTGGAAAGTCGCAAAAATATTTAACATAGTCTGCAATAAACTGTAGTATCTCAATCGTGACACGTGTGAGCAGTTTTCTGGCAAATTACACACGTTCTGTGTTAAAAGTGTACAGTTGTAATTGGATTTGTTGAAGAGAGACACAGTGCTTCATATAAACAATAGCCAATATAGGTGCAAAACCTTCAGTGTCATACATAGCATGTTGGAGCCTAGCAAACAATCAAATTTTCTCGCGATTTACCAGTGTCTCTAATTATAGACAATTAAAGCTATTGTGTAGACGTCAAATTTAAGTGGAAACAGTGACGATAGCCCGTTGATTTACACATGTATAGACGTTTATTTTAATGGACTCATTCCATTTCATAACTTCACCACCTTAGTGTCAAATTTCGAAAAGTGAATAGATTAAATTTCAAATATTTAAGTAATCATTAATTTTTAGCAAAAATTGCCTCAGTACGTAAAAATTCAGGAGATCTATATACATCGATCACGAATCGAATACGTATTTTACCTTTTTTTACATCTTTGGAGTCGAATTTGGAAAATATCCTTAAAATATTGTAGAGATTCCGTAAACATCATGCTGAATCAAACAGAACTTTGATATCTCGACTGGTTCGATAGTTATTGAAGAATAATAGAAAACACGCGTCTTTTCACCCCCTTAATTAAAATCTTTCGAAACGTCTTGAAGTCCTGTGTTATATATTTGTATACGTATCTAATTTAAGTACAAATCACGACGGTAGCCCAGTGGGTACGCGTTGTACAGACGAGTAATAAAAAAAACATTCCCCCCCTTATACTCTTGGGGAGTATTAACTACACAATATTTCGCTGGTATTAATGTACATATTTTTGCGTAAAAATGTGAAGATAAAAAACTTTAAGAATAGGGTATGTAAGGCAAAACTATGTATAGGACACCCAACCCAACATTTTTGCTCGAAATCATACTGAATCAGTAGACTGTATGCCTATACAAAACACAAAATGGCTTCATCTATATTACATAAATCAAATTCACTTGTAAATTTAGTTTCCTTAAAACTCTGAACAAACTTGGCGTAATAATAATATTAAAAGGTATTTTAACTTTTACAAGTTTTACTACCGTTTAGCGTGTGCACTTAATCGACTTGAACATTTAAATGACTTTCAACGTGGCCGTGTGTTGAGACTGTGTGGCTGGAAGTTCCGCCTGTCACTCACGTGGAGTGCTCAGACCAGTTGGGCCCAGAAGTCCGTGTCTCGGAGTGGAGAGACTTGGGTAATGATAATGGAGGATCCTGACGTTGGTAAGGAGAAAGAAGGAGTTCAACTGGGCCGCAAGGCTATAAGGGTGCCCCCTTCCCCTAGGTGGGGGTTCTGAAGTAAAAAGTGCACTGTATTTCCTCTAGTACTCTGGCTGTCAGGCAGGAAAACCCATGCGTGTCATGACAATTAGGTAGTACTACGGACGACCAGATAGCCCCACTGTGAGGTTCTCTCCAGTGTCTGGTCTGGGTTGTACTCGTAGTGGTTGTGATTGTCCGTATGCTGGGCACACCTGTAGAGGACCACTTCTCCATGACCGGTCCAACTGAAGTGCCCGGGAGTAAGCCAGGTGAGTCTGTTGGGGGTTAGATAGGCCCCGGCTCAACCCAAGAGACGGCTGAGCTTAGGATATCAGCCGGGGGGCAGAACAGTGGACTAAATCCTGGGATGGGTGACCTTGGGCTCTCTCGCTAGCCTATGCTACTTTGGAAGGTGGTCGGAGGCGCAGTTCAGCGCTCCACCAAGGTGTTTGGTGGTCCGAACTGTATGTTAGCTAAATCCACTGCGTGGTAGAGCGTGATATCTCCCCACGCTCATTGGGGCCGGTATAGCCGTACCGTTAACAAATAATAAGGTGTATGTGTGTCTTCACGTGGGAGTCAGCCTCAGTGGTCCATCAGTAATGGAGAAGCAGGAAGACAATGTTCTACCACCTCCTAGAACCAACACAGCTGATGAGCAACTTGGTGGAATTAAAGGATTGTTCGATTCGTTCTGACCTACAAAAAAGCAACCACACGTACAGTCACAACGGCTGCACTGGTGACTTTTTAATTCTCTGTAAAAATACTTCTTAAATAATATTGTAAGTCTTTTAACACAAACACAGTATGGGGCACGTTCCATTGTTCAGCTTGTAAATACAGCAAATCCTCAACATTGTTTCTATACAAGTTTCGTAACGTTTGTACACATTTGACTGTTTTCTACAAATATATAAGAGCAGTACCACTGATGCTTGGGAAACAGTATTACCACATCTACTTACTTAACACAACTGTACATTGGTATGCAAAATTTCCAGATACTTTTTTGAAGTGTTGTAGACCTCATTTAGTCTATACATCAACCACAATACAGCTTGTAACCAAAGGACTAGATAAGTATTCAGCTACCTCAACAGTTCAAATTTCAAACAGCTTATTTTCTCTACGTATCGGTCAAGTTTCGTAAATTTTTGCGAAATAGGAGTAAGTGAATTTTTGAAACCTGCATTTCGCAAAAGAAAAAAGTTCTGCTTTATTCTGCTCCAAAATGATTAGACACTCTTACGAAATCAACTGCATGAAGTTTACCGGCCAATTCAAGTGAGTGATAGTTGTTAGTGCTCAACATCAAGGTTTTTAGCGCTGGTGAGGGGTGACATGAGGTGAGTATGGAGCAGCGGAGGGGGAAATGGGAGGTCCCCGAGAAAACTCGCCGACCAGTGGCATCATCCGGCACGATTCTCACATGCGAAAATTCGAGGACTGCAGCGAATCGAACCCGGATCTACTTTGTGAGAGGCGAATGTCTGACAATTCGGCCACCTCGGTCCCTCGACCAATTCAAATCGTAAAGAAGTATAACTTGAATATGGCATTGTGTACAAAAAAATTTTAACGGAGTTTAGATTTTTTATAAGAAATGTATTACTGTGTGAATTAATTTATACATGTGATGAAGGCAGACAAATTTGCTTATGAACTACTAACTATGTAATTTACATTGCGTATGCAATTTTTTCTAAATCATGAATGTGATGAATTCTAAGGAAATAACCTTGAAATAGAATAAAATGAAATTTTAACTTATTTCATTTTCTACCTGCTCGTAGCAATCTGTATGCCAACCTAAATTATATGGTAACTTAATTACATATGTTATTTTTGTACTGGCATTCCCAATCTTTCTAGTGCTCGTATTATAAAATACCAACAAGATACCTTGCATTTTGTCTATGTTTCTGGGAAGCTATGATATGCGTAGAAATAAGGAAAACAGACAAGCATGAATATAAACCAACAACTCTATAAATTGTTTTGCGTATTTGTTTCATTTATTAACAGTAGCAGTTACACGTTCATGGAATTTTGAAGAGTAAAATTGTGTTTTTCAGTACGCATTAGTATGAATGAAAATAATAATGGGTTGCGTTTACTTATATATGTATGTTTTTTTAAGAATTTTTGGGCTATAGTTGAACGAGCTTAAAACTTTATAAAGGATGCAGTCTGATAAACGGTGTTAGGGGTAGGAGTAGAAAAATGTTCTTGCCCAAGATGAAACGAATATTTATTTTTTTCACCCATGTAACTAAACCTACGCCACTTGTATTGTAGAATGTATTGCTTAGTATTAAGTGACAATGTACTTGCTTACCCGTGATATTTACATTTATATAACAATTGTCGTAAAACAAATATTAAATTCACGTGTTAAAATCAATGTAAGACACCACACGTCCACTAGAAATACCCATCCACCCATATTTTTACACACATATGGTTAATATTAACGCATGTGTGTCACATTACATTTTTAAAATCATTTTCTTTTTAAAGTAACTTTAGATTTTTGAAATCAGTTTATAGTAAATTTGTTTAAATATAAATATATGCTCTTCATAAATACGACGTGAGAGTTTTCATTTACGTTCTCGTGGGTTAACTGTAACCTTTAAATTACTTACTGCTATTAAATATTCAGATTACCTTAGAAATGTGTTTATAGCTATTAACCTTAAACATACCGAATAAGCTATTGCAAAGAAGAGTAATACTTATTTGTACACTTTGTAAACAATGTTTTCAATATTTTTAGAAACTATCATTAAAATTTCCCATAAAACGATTTCCTACTGTTTGGTTTTTCTAGGAGTAATAAATAAGTAATACGTTTTTACGGAGGAAAATTCAATGTAAACGTATTTCAGTACATCTGAGTAAAAAACAGAACATAGTTTCAGTTTTGGCAAATTTAATGCAGTACTTTTTATCTTATAGTAAAGAGTTAAGTACAGGTACGGCAACATAATGATGATATCTTGCCAATGCCTCGCTCGTCACAATCACCCACTTCATGTAGGAAAATAAAGGATTTTAATCAGGCAATTGTACGAAATAATGATTTGCAATACCAAACAATTTCTCTGATTTTTAAAATTTATTTAATCCTAACAAAATTGTTTAAATTCAAAATAATAATAATAATATTATATATGTATATATATATATATATATATATATATATATATATATATATATATACGCGTCAAACTTTTTTTTTTAAATCGAGACCATAGAATTTTATTAAGTAAAAAACACGGGAAATTTGTACTTTAGTACGTTGACTGTACTAAAATGTTCTCTATGACTCATCGAGTAGATGATCTGGCATGTAAATTGTTTGCCTTACCTGTTCCAAACACAGTAACATCATTTTACAAGGAATGAAAATACGAATATTATCTTATTTTAATATATATACTTGCTATATACGTGGTCCGTATAAAAGTGGGCACTTCACAAGCTTTAGTTCAATTTTTACAGCCAATTTTGATTTTTTGCCACTTTTAATAAAGACATATTACTGAAAGTAATAAGTGTGTATATATATATATATATATATATATATATATATATATATATATATATATATATATATATATTGTTCTGTTTTCAAAAGCACAGTACAATACTTTTCTGGATTTTATTTTCGAAATACTGAACTTCAGAAGTGATTATTTCGTCGGAACAGCGATAATGTTGTAAAATTGTTTCTTGGACTTAAAAAAAATTAGCAAGTAATTTTTAATCATATACAGACACTTTTGCTCAAAATACGTTTTATGTATCAAAGAAGCGATATATTTAGTACCAAGTCCAAAATAAAAATACACAGATGAATACTGTTAAAAATAGACACATAATTTTCATCGGCTTTGGATTCAATGTCTGACACATTGAGAGTGACTCAACAGCTTTGTGTTGTTTAACAAAGCACTAACTAGTTGCTATCTTCGTCAGTTGACATGCGCGGCCCCTGCGCACGTATGCAACACGGCTACAAGTTGTGTTTCTCCCGTCTTCTTCCTCGCTGAGCTGGTGCCACACCCAACATGTATTCCAACCCCGGCCCCATTCTTCCCCATCATCATCGTCTTTCATTCCTCGCCTCTCCCTCCGCTGCCAATAGGAATCCTCATATCAGCCAGCAAGAAAGACTTTGTGATAGGGAAAACGGAAATAGAAGTGAAATTCGAGCGCGAATTTTTACTCCCTCCAATTTTTCCTCCACATTCTTGCTTTTCCTTTTGAAGAAAAAAATTCAGCTGTCCCTGTCTTCTCGTTCTTCCTGCCGACATTTTCCAATCTTGGGGATCCAACCTGCTCCCCTACTCTGCTCTCCCCACCCCCCACCACCCCATGTCACCCACAACGAGACCCCCGCCTCCTGCCAGACAGAACATCTCGCTCGGTTCTCGTATAATGAGGTCTCCTGAGATGGGATTTAGGCTGCCTTTCTCTTCATACATCAAATCTCATTCCATCAAAATAATACCCAGGTTACGTTCCGACCGCTCTGTGGGCCTCCCCACAAGAATATCTAAGCTCCCGTGGTTGCAGCCAGGAGAGATGTTCCACGGCCTCCGTATAGCACCGCTGGAAAGTATCTTCGCTATAAGTACCATTGACACGCGTCAGAGAGTAAGGAGAATTCACGATATAGTTTTATATACGTACGACTTCTAAGGAAAAATCATCATGTCAGTTAAAAGCTTACTTTGTACCAAAGCAATCATGAAATGTTATTCACTTTGCATATTTCAAGATTTAATTTTTTTACATCTAACTGCAGTTGTTTTGGACCCATGTTAAAAACCCATTAAAGTAAATATGCTTGGTAATAATTTGCAGTTTTCCTTCTAAAACATTCGTAAATGAGAAGGCGAGTCAGTGAATCGTGTTTCCCGTTGTACCACACGTTATTGTTGTACATTTTGTACAAAAATACATCTACAATAGTAGAGTGTATACAGTACGCTTGATGATAACACCGACTCGGAAAGGAAAAATCTAAAAGACATTCTCTCCTCGCGCAGTGTTTAGGAACTCGTACAGAGTCATTATCATCATATAACAAGCCAAACAAATGGAAATATGTCATAATTCAAATGCTGCAGAGTTACAATGATGCCATACGCGGTGTTGCAATTTCGCTGGTTAGACGACTTGGTTCGTCTGGCAAATTGTCCCTTTCAGTCTTTACAATGACGCATAGTACATATCAGCTACGCTTGTGCCGGCAAGATGTAATTATTGAAAAGATATTGTACGTCGTATATCAAGCATTGAATAATTTATTTTTGGTAGCCGTAGGGAGACGTTTCTATATTTTTTCTCAGTTGTGATGATAAAAGCTACAATTCGTTTTGAAGACTGGATTTTGACATATAATTATATTCTCAAAAATAAATCATTGGAGCTGCTTTCACATTAGGTCTCGCCTTATTCTACAAAAAAGTTTGTGATTATGGCTAAAGCGTAATGGAGACAAGAATTGACACACGTTGTAATTCTTAGGGCTACCTGTTCTGTTTTAGGTTATTACGTTGGTACGAAAAGTTTCACAAATAAATTGTGCATTTTTAAAATGCTTACTTTATCATGTGTGGACTAAAGCCCCCACGGCTATTCACTGTCTTGCAAACGGAAGAAAAAAATTCTGCACCTTAAATTTTTGCTGCTGATATTTCAATGACGTAAATATCTTATTTTGACAACGTGTTAGAAAAGAAAAAAACTCCCAGTAGGCACAATTTCTCTTTATAATTACTTTTCTGATATAGTATAGACATGAAAGGAGTTGTGATTTATTCCCTTAATTGAGTGAAGTGATTTGGTAATTGAGAGCCTATGAGTGTATAAAGAAGCGCTGGAATATAACGGCGGAGAAGTCGGGAGGCCCCCGAGAAAAGCCACTGACCAGCGACATCGTCCGACTCGATTACTACATGCGTACGTGGAATGTACATTCAGTGTGTTAATATAGTGCCTATTACTCATTTGTTTAAACACTGACGTTTCTGGGGGTTGTGTTGCAGGTGACGATCGAGAATTTGTTTCACACAAAATACGACAGTATTTTCTTCGCCTGGTATTCGGGAGTGTCATAACCAGAAGATGAGTTGCAGAAGGTATGTATCGTTACAAACACGCTGACTGTCTTGACAGTGAGAAAGGAGAAGTTGTCTGTTGTCGCATTCTTAGTTGTTGAGTTACTTTGGCTCTTAATGTGCGGTGTACCGATTTCCTTGTTTTCTATTACAAGGGAAGAGTTTTATAAAGTGGAGAATAGAATATTTGGCACTGCATTTAAATATAATTTACAGTCACCTTTCGAGTTTACATTTTTAAGCAAGCCGAAGTATAGAGTGCGTTTAACTTTGTAGATGAGACAGTGCGTGATGAAAGAGGATTTTCAAATATTTTGAACTGCAGGAGAAAACGCAAAGATAATGCACGAAAGTAACTAGAAAACAAATTAAATATGGAAGTCTGTAAGTAATACCAGAAATGTATAGAATGAAGCATTTTTGAACCAAGTAGTAATCGGAGAATAGTCATTGCGTTATTGCAGTTTAACTGTTAAAAATTTGCGAAATGAATACTAAACGGAGTGTTATTTGTAAATGTCTGTTTTGTAATTAAGCTAGGGGTGAACAATTAAAAAAACGCAAACCAGATTATAAAATACAGTTTTTGTATAAATCCTTTGGTTCCGAGAATATTTACTTGAAAGATGTCTCAGGAAAAGGTGTCGGTAATAGTGTATACAGTGTACTTTGTCTGCCTGCAGCTCAAGCTGAATTTCAACAAAAACATTTCACAGGGATCTCCTTTACTTTTTTCCATGAATTAGTGAGCGAGGTAAACTGAACAAACCAGAACAAGTAGTAGCATGCTAAGTCTGCGTGCAGGAAATAAAGTTAATAATAAGTGGCAAAGGATATGTCGGTAAAAATTCTTATTAAGATTGTTGGTCAAAAATCAACCTCCATAAATGATATTTGTAGTTTCGTGTCAGAAAATGTTGATTTCTGTGATAATTATGGTAATTTCAGAAACAACGTTTCAACGCATTACTGATGCAACGAGAATATCATAAATCAGATCGAAACACAATGACCACACGAAGAAATATTAAATGATCATGATGTCCAATATATATTGTCCATGTTCTGTCACTCACACGTAGAAGAGCAGTCCGTATGGATTATCACATAAACGCACTAAAATATCTACCTCATGGGAGTTGTGGAGACTGGTAAAACAGTTCTATACTATTATCTGGAGAAAGTATATAAATTAATAACTAAACACGGTGACTCAGATTCATTAGATGACTTTACACATCAAGGTTGTAAACGTTACAATAGTTGAAAGTTTTGGGCTCACCCCTTGAAAGTTAACAGAGATCCAACACCGTGGATATGAAACAGTGTCATAATTCAATGAACGGATTCGTGTCAGGTGAAAGTTTTCAACTGTGTTTCCTCAATTACCGTTACTAAATTTTGAAAGAAAGGCGAGGGAAAATGATTTATGCAAGCGAAATAATAACGCATACATTTATATTAGTAAGAAAATAAGATAGTTTCCCAAAACAAATATTTTCTGCACCAATTTACCAGTCCCTTACAGAATGAAGGAGTGAAAATGTGGTAAAATTCTGTAACACCAAACTATTTGCCATACGAAAAGAAATTACATGCAATAATTTTTGTAGCAAATTATAGCTACATTCGTTATTATTTTAGTTCAAAAACTTTTGCTGTACATCCAACGAGTAATAAGATATTTAATTTTGAATACTAGTTGGTCGATATGGCTGTCTTAGGATCACTTAGATCAATGGGAACACTTGTAATTGTCTTCACGAAGCTATTTCAAACATATCCTCCTAAAATGAGCCTTTTCGTAATTTTTTTTAAAAAGAAGTTAAAGTGCCTGGATTTGCAGGCGACATAACGCCTACCTCATTGTATTTGTTGAATCATTTCAGACCTAACTAATGCACTCGGTTCATCACACATTCTGTAAATGATGGGAAAATTTGTCCTTATCACCATGAGGAATTTAAATGGAAAACTCATTCTATGCCCGAAAAATAACATATAACAGAAATAATTACACTTAATAAAAGTTGTATCCATATTAGATCGCTCACTCTCAGGACACATAGATTATACTTTAAGAATCACGCTGCATCATGAGCAGTAAGCAGTGTGTACAATAGCGAGAAAATTAACTTTTCTAGTGCAGATTGATTAATTAACACTAGAATATTTCTGACAAATCGCAGTAAACTGAATTACGATTTCTTAGTATGAAACCTACTTTTTCGTTTTGATATGAAGACTATAATTGTGCGAATTTCTCAGTTACTGTTTGATTTAACATTCTGCCAAATATACTCTCTCCCCCCCCCCCAACTTCCATTTCAATATTACAGTTAGTTTCAGCTTCGTGTTATTTTCTTTGTGTATACATTGCAGAAATATCCAGATAGTGACAGAACATATTGTACCTATTTTAACAGAAGTATACGGTAACTACAACAATTCTTTTCAGTGTGCGTAATTTTTCCAGTGAATTAGTCGTCTCTTCATAGAGTTTTTAAAAAGGGATTTTATTTATACTAAACAATTCAGGAGTTTATTCGAAACGTATATTATTTCATTTTTGCACATTTCAGAGACTTAATGATTTGTTGATATCTAATAAAAACACACCCTGAGCTCTCCAGGGTTCTTAGTCCGCTTTCAGGCATAACACCCACCGTAATCATCATCATTATCATCATCATCAAATAAAACACTTTAGATAAATTTTACAAAGATATGTTATTTTCTGTGTTAGTTATATATGTATATTCAAAAACTTGTTTCACTTTAATTAAATAATGCAAATGCATAAACAAACGTACTTTTATCGGAAACGACGAAGATAATATTATCCCTGATAGTAATACATTCCTTTTATCAGAACCTAAGACGTACGTTTGTAACGCAAAGAAACGAAAGTTTGAGCACTACGGCTATGTTAGTTTTCTTCGGTAAACGATATAAGTATATACTTATGCTTACACATACAGTTTAATATATATTATTATTTACAGCACGAATTTTCTAGAAGCATGAGCTTTAAAAGTACTGGCATATTTCAGTTTAGTTTTAAGGGTACGTAAAAAATATGTACTAAAATTGACGCAACATAAATGCAACTGTGGCATTTTAGAAGTGCGCCAGTTAACTTCAAACAGCTGCAAAGTGCGTGCAAACGCGTTTTAGCTTAAAGTTACATCTGGTGCTCACTCTTCCATTGTTGTAACTAGAGGTGGTAAATTTTCGCGAATAAATTCCATATCAAGACAAAATTCAAATATATTTGCGTTTTATTTTATTTTGCTGCTGTATGACGCTAAAAAGGAAGATTCCTGATGTAACCTGCAGCAAAACAAGACACAAATCTTGTACATGGTAGTTAAGTAAAACTGACCGTATATTTAAATTTAAATAATTAGTAACTTTTTAACCGTTTATATTTGGCTGCATATAATCATATTTTTGCAAGTAATACTTTATACTAACATAATCTTAGATTTATTCAATTTCTCAAAATGTATTAGCAGAGCACACCATAAAGTTCACAAATTAAAAAAAAAATGATTTTTTTAACTAATAGAAAGGTGTTGACAAACGTATCAATTAACAGACTAACAATAGCTAAGGTTATTTGGTAATTGTATGAATGAACAATATTTTCTTATACTTTTGTATCGATGGTAAAGCACATGTTAACTTCACAGCATACAACGCTTGGTTGTGCTTTTCATTGTCAGTATAGTACTTATGCGTCGCAAAACAAGAAGTGGTGGAGTTTTGAAATAATATCTAAGATGAAGCAGCGGGGCCTAACACTTGCTGCTTTCGTGTACCAAGTTTCATTGTTACGTTTGTATAGAAACTGAAATAAGAGTTTATTGTTTTTTAACATATATAAACTACAAATACAGCAATTATTTTGATAGTAATCAAGGGTTGTTAATTAAATATTTATAAAAAAATGTGTAACTGCATCTGGCGAATCGCTGCCAATCGTACAAGGACTGGTGAAACCAATATGGCGTTTTCCAAAATTTTATTTCACGAGTATCGTATCGTGAGCCATAATAATGCCTGTTTATCTGTCTAATCATACTCATATATAAAAAGGGATTTAATTTCCTTACATGTTTTATCACTACGTTCTTGCTAACCTTGAAATATACATTTAAAAATTTGTAGTGTGAAGTAATCTATAGTATAAGTGGTGTTAATATTGCAATAAGCTCTTAAATAGAAATGAGATATAGCTCTCAGCTAGCTTCAAAAACTATTTAACGCGTGAAAATTTAATATAAGACACTGAATCACAATTGTAGAAGTGTTTAATTCAACTTTCCCAAACCAAGCAGATGGTTTCATTCTTCGGAAAAACTGGTTAACTGTGGCGTTTATTTTATGATAACTGGCACCCAAGGAACATTTAACGGTACACATTGAAGAAAAGTATTTTATTAAGACTGAAAATTTAAACAAACCTAAATTATTATAAAGTTTATCTATTAATTGAATGTTCGTGAAAATTTTTGTAAGGGCATATCTGAATTATCAGAAGTAAATTTATCAGAATTGGTTACCTGGTTGATTAACAAATAATGAATTCCGGTGCAATATTGATAAGTCTTTGTAAAACGTTGCGAATAAAATCGCGAAGCTAGTGATGAGACAAGCGTCACATAAAAGCGATATTTTTATAACCACCACACCACCGGCCTGCCTCACGAGTGATGTAGTATCAACAGTGCTGCAGAGTTCATTATTTGTTAATGGTCTCGGCTGCGAGGATTGAACAATTTTGAGTAGCCAATTACGAGCTCATTTCTGTAGCTTGTATTGTACGTCTTATAAAAAATTAATGTACTCTTACGTTTGTTACCCACGCGGCTGATGCCACTTCGCGAAAAGTCTTATTTTACTCTCAGGTAGAGCGAATACAGGAGCGTTGTCTTGGTGGAGAATACTATAATTGTTAAGAAAAATGGCGGGGGGGGGGGGGGACATCTGGATCCGAGTGCTCTCAGAGGAGCTAGGAGCTAACGAGCGCCGAGACATTCAGTGCGAGGCAAACAAGTACGAGAGCAGAGCTTGCTGCTGCTGTGACGAGAGAGCGCACTCGCTGACTACTAAGTATACACTGTCATAAAATTACTCCGTCGAAGTAACTATAAACAAATACATAAATCGTACAATGATTACACACGTTCCTTTTCCTCGGTTACAGATTTTCTGTGAATTTGATAGTACATATTAAACAACAACTTTTGACTTAGAGTGAACGCTTGTAAGAAGGAAAATAACCTCCAACTACGAAAAAAAATTACGTAAAGTCACCGTAAATATCCCTGTGACTCCAGGAAGTATTTTTACGGTGTAACAGCTCCACGTCGTTATTTGCTAGCGAGCATGGAGGCAGAGGAATGAAAAGATATACAAAGAGGCGTTTTCAATTGCCACTTCGCAGCGTTCCAACCGGTGTTAAGCGACAGAAGGCAGTAGCGACTGCGTCATTATTCTCGAGTGCAGTTAGACAAGGCTGAGCAGAGGGTCGTTCGTATTGCCGTCTGTCTTACTACGTGAGGGAAAATTACATAATGACGTCTCACATATCAGCAGCTGGGTTCAGCCTTCTCAAGTGAAGATATCTGCATTTTCAAGTAATGGCCGTGAGCTTTCGACTCTAAAAGGTAGAGACTGAGGGGCAATTTACTTAAACCTTTTTTTAACTATCGACTTTCTGCAAGTGAGCTTACCAGTTACTTCAGCTGTCCAGTCTTACGGCTATCACCTTTAACAAGCGTATTTGGACGTGAAAGCCTCCTCGGTCACCAGACTTCACGTCGCTCGTCCTGTAAAGAGTATCAGATTACATTTTTGTCACATTAAAAACAATGCAGTGATTTATTGCGGGCAGAATGGTCACAGAATTAACACACTTAAGAATACTTTCAGTAACGTACCGTTAAGTTTAGTAAAATGTCAGCAACCACTTCGATAAGTTATGTAGTGCTTTTGTATGACAGTGCAACTGAAACATATACTCAGTAAGTAGCTACAATTGTTCTTATTCTCACAGGCAGAAAATTAGTTGTAAAAATACGTGATATGAAGAAAACAATTTTGAGGCAATTTTCGTTATTCTTACTTTTCACAAACTGTGTTTCCAGCCATAAGACAAGGAAAATAATCAACCTTTACCATAGAACAATATTAGTATCGTATGGTGAGGGTGCCCCAGGTTCCAGGGAACATTTAAGATAGATGAATCCTTCTCAGATCTTCCCTTCGCGTATAAAATTGTAATTTTTTTGATTTCGTTTACTCAACACGCGTTTCTATGATCGTCGTATCTTACATATCCCTTTAAAATATCACACGTTCAAAATGAGAGAGGTGTATTCCTCACATTAAGAGTGTGAGGTAGATAAATAAACTTTAAAAACATAATTTAAAATTCTACACGTTTTTGATAGTCAATAAGGAAAAATTACAAAACAACAACCCTAGATTACGATATTGGCCAGCTTTATGAGGAAACGTTTACAAAAATAAAAGAATTTGTCAAACAGAATCTGTTCCGCCGCAACTGAATATCCGAGATTTTGGTAGTATAGATTGTTCTTTAGAATTTCATTATTCCAGAACTTAATTTGTTCAGAAGGTTGGTAAACCTGTTGTCTATTATTGCTGTTTTTTTTTTTTTGCAAACTGGCTTAAAAAAACTTACAATTTAAAATTGAAGCTTTTTGCGCTGAATTATGTAGGCTACCATGCCGCTGCTGAATATGCGATAAAACCTACAGAGCAGCGCTCAAATATCTTTCTATTATCATGTTATTTCTGTAAGAAACAATATTCTACAGAAAGTTCTTCATATTTTAAAACGCTACCCAACATAAAGAAACGCGCAGTAAAAAATTCGTTTGTGATGGTGCTTCAAAGCGATCAAAAAAATTATGACGGGCCTTTATTTTTACTAACCAGCCAATATTATCTGCAAGAAAATATGTAAGTGCCAATACAAATAAAAATATATATATATATTGTACATGACAGAGCAAGAGACCAAACTAGATAACTAGGATTATTGTGTTATCTCTATGGCATGATAAGAGATGGCTTGTTCTGGGAGAGAACCAAGAGGTTGTTGTAAATAATAGATGTTTTAAAGGATAATATAGAATATCAATTCGGAAAAATATATATATTTCCTCGATCCTACAACGACAGTATTTAAGACGGTAATTTCCGCCAAAGTAAGACTTTCCTTTAACCACTGAAGCAAAATACCCATAAATGGATAACAGTGCCTCAGACGATTTAGTGCCTTGGCATATATAATGACACGTTGGTCATTAAAGATCCTACAAAAGAATCTCCTACAGACATCAACCCCAAACCTTTTCAGGCACAAAACAATCCTTGGTCATCGTTTCAATTTGAAAGACTGCGGAGAAGCACTCGTGTGTCTAAACAAATGAAGCGTTTAGTTATTTAAGAAGGGGAGATGTGTTAGTATTGACCTTGGTGCTATCTCTATTGCATGAGAAAAGGTTACTCGTTCTAGGGAAGAAACAAAGGGTTGTTGTAAATAATATATGTTTTAAAGGATGATAAAGACTTTCAACTAGAAATATACGTATACATATATACAAATTATTTATAACACTACAACTATTGAAAAAAAAACTCAGGATGATACAATCCAGACAGAACAGATTATTACTGGTATAAAGACCAGCCAACACCCAAGCCTGTAGGATACCGCAGACGTAAGACAGGATGAAAAAAAAAAAACATTGATGACACAGAAGAGCACAGGTGTCCTGAGTTTTCCTTGTGATTGCCTTGGCTGTTTAGTGTTTCTTTTCTGCTTGTAGCAAGACACGGTGAATCATCAAAATGGCTTACATGAGCTTCTCTAGCACATATCGTTTCTCATCGATGGCGCTCACTGTGATTATAAAGTGCAAGTTGCCGTAATGTATCTTCACTGTTGAATGAAAACGTTTCTCGCCATTCATCACTGTTACACATCCCTTGTGTTGCGGATTGCCTATCTGTCAGGCCCTCGCTTTCAAGTTTGAATAATGTCGCCGTGGATTTCTTGAAAACTGTGCACCTGAAACGGTTCGAACAAGAATAACTATTTTGTCAATTTATAATGCTGATAAATAATTCATAATCTAAAGTTTTCTTCCATACATAAGGTGGCTACCTCTTTCATACATACATAGGGTGGCTACTCCAATTCCCCAATGAAAGAACATTACATTACCAATCCAGTTATTCTGTGTTAACTATGTACAATACACCAAACACTAATCGTATATTAGTCTTTTATCGTAAGTGAATTCCAAAATATTTTACTTTAAGCATTTCAGAATCTGGGAGTATGTGAGCGCATACCTCATTTAATAAACTCTTTCTGGAGAACGGTTTCATAAATTTTAGTCTTACGTTACCTTATGGGTGTGCTGGTGTGTGTTTTCTGAATGCAGCTAATCTTTGCTAGTTTTCATTATTTCTTATCTCATCTGGTTGTCTAGGACGACATATTGCAACAATGACCTAAATACTCTATTTCCCTCAAAACCATTCAATCTCATTGCAAGAACAATTAAAACAAATACTTATTAAATATACGTAAAAAATAACTATTTCATAACATTTATATATAAAGTAAGACTCCTATGACTCTCAAAAAACGAAACAAGAGTATATATTTAGATGCTCACTCTAAAATTTTATGCATGAGTTGCTACTATTTGGTCAACCGTTTAGTAGAGGCTAGTAAAAAAAATGTTGCACTTGTAACTGAGATATTTAACTCTTCAGTTACTTTGCCCATAAAACTTATTTAAAAAAAACAATTAGGTAATGTATGGAAATTCAACGCCAAAATTTGTAAGCATACCAAAGTGTTATGATTTACTAAACAACAACTTCGCGTACAATAGTTCTTACCATTACCTTAATCCATGTGGCAGCAAACGTAATATGTATAAGTTGTTTCGGAGGCATAATGCAGACGTTACAGTTCTCAAATAATTTGCCCAGTTCTTTACTTACTGCCGAACTATAAAAGACTACTTATTTACTTTTATTTTCTGGTTGTTTAAATTTCTTTGCCCGCAGTGTGTTTGCTATAAATTCTTGTTTCACCCACAGTTTTAGTGACGTGTAACCATTCATAAATATATTTCTCAGATACCTCTGCTTTCGATGTATCGTACTTTGTTTGTTTAATGTTCCTGCAGTATTGTTAGTGTTCTTCAGTTGCTCCAGGCATACTATCATAATAGACCGCTTCTTCAGCTCAGTCCCGTTACTTACCATCCTGGGGATTACCATCAGCATCTCGGCACCCATGTCACAGACGTTTTCATAGATGTTTTTACAGTACTATTGCCCTTGATACTGGAAAAATTACTAAAGCAACAAAAGTAACTCTATTGTTATAAGTAGGAAAGATACTTTTTTAATCTTAGTCGATGGTTCCATAGAAGATTTTCACCCAAGGTACGATTATCACGAGTCCATTAAACAAAGTCAAACTGAACACTTTACATCACACATTACCAGGTTTCATGACCAAAATGTCTGCACAACATATTTTCTCCAGATTGTACATTTACCCGAACGTCACCTCGGAATCAATTCTTCCTTTCTTGTCTGTAAAGAATTTTTTGTCGTCGTCACTCTTATACTTATTTCACGTATCAGTAAATCAACCGACGCCACTCTTGCAAGTGTTAGAATCGAATTCATTCCCATAGTTTTGTATGTCATTTTTAACAGACAGCAGTACTGACCTCTGTATTAATGAGTCGCCTCTTCTACGGTATTAACTCGGATCTATGAAACCAGGTCACGAATCTATAAAGAGGCCCTACAACCTGTGATCAGCTCAACGGTATAACACAAGTATTTGGAAGTTATGCTGGACGAAAAGCTGAACTTCCTCAAGCACATAAATTACAATCAGGAAGCAATCAAGGTTTTGCGTTTATTAAAAGACGTTAGAAATCTCAAGTGAGGACGAAACTGTCAGACAATAACCATAGTGTGTAAGGCAGTATTTGAATGATATTATAATAAAGTAACATTGACTTCGTCATCGCTACTAAGGAGTAAACAGTATTTTGCTTGACTTTACTGGACCGTGTAACTTTCCATGATGGCAGTTGCTTTCGACTCTTTTGCCTGTTTGGTCACTTGTATTGCCTGCAATGAGCAGCAATACGCCGTCCGCATATTCCAGCACTTTTCAACCTTGTGACAGTTCCAAATCTGATTAGATTTTCTACTCGAGCAGTTCGAGGATCGTATTCTGTTGACATCCCTTGGTCTTCTTGACATCTTTGTCCGTATTATGTTGATCATACTTGTATAAGTAGTCTAGCAGAGCGGCATAGATGTTTGGTGCGTGCCTATCTAACTGAAATCGTGATTTAAAAAATACACAAGTCCACACTTTTACCAAACTGTAATACGACCTGCGTTTAATTTAATGATGTGAATAACACCACCCTTTCTCTTTTGCTGCTGTATAAGAGGCCAGCTGATCATCGCAGTTCTTAAGGCCGAATTTATAAACCTCTTTCGAATGACAACCAACTGCTATCCCCATAGAGAAAGCATTGGTGAGCAGTTGGTTGTCATTCGAAAGAGGTCTATAGATTCGGCCCTTATACTACTTGGTTTTTTCCTTTTCCTGAACAATTTTTTGTTTGTGTACTTCGTTTTTTTTAATACTCCATTTTAATTCCCTTCTGATAATCACCTTTCGTAACAAGGCATTGTTAAATGCCGCCGAAATGTGTACAGAAAATTGCTAACAACAAATTTCTCCGAACTATTCCTGTTGTACTGGACGATATTGTGCAACGCAAAATTCTTGCCGTTTGCTTTTTGAAAACCTTGCCGATTTTCACTTGTTTACTTGTTTACTTTGGATGTTAGAGCTGCTATTAAGGCTCAGTGTTTAGCAATTTTACGTGGACATTGTAGACGACCAGGAGCTATTTAAGTGGTTTGTATGATTTTGGATCTTCCCGATACTTACTGCCTCCTTTAATAAAATTGTTCAGGCCACTTCACTGGAGAGGAATCACTTCCTTTGAAGACTTCCTTTGAAGTCGTTGTTTTATAGCAAGAAAAAACTTACTTCAATAATTTTAGGGACAAGTCTATACAATTCTGGAGCTTCAATTATTTGAGTTGCACACTAAACTGGTGAACTTAACTTGTCTGAAGCCTGGCACAGCTTTATTTTCTGGAAAGAGACTTATAGCCAGTTGTTTTCAGGAGTCTTCTCTTCCTTCACTATCCAAAGAATCATCTGGCAAGAGCAAATGGTGGAAAATGTTCACTCTCTAACTTCTTGCAATGTGACAATCATGTTATTATCCTACACGAAGAATCGTGGCAACGAACATTCGATCTCACATGCATCCAGTTTATAGGCCACGCTGACGAGGTCATCATTGAGCGTAGTAATGACATAGACCCCTAACTGACTCAAAAATAGCGATTTTTCCTTCTAACAATCTTAACAATATATTTGCTTGAGTCTGCAAACAACGTTCTCTCTTATATCTCACATTTCTATGAAAGTTTTCTTCGCTCGCTCCTTACATTTTTTTTTCCTTTCAACCCTTCACCCCTAAGGCTTACTAGTCCAGTTTCAAATTTTCCTCTCGTGTGGTTCTGCTAATATTTCAGCTCCTAGTTATGTAACACTAGGTAATATCTAACCGAATCACACATCGCCAGCCTTTTTCCACGTTGTTACTTTGGTGTTGTACCACATCAAATACAGCTGTCGCCACTGTTGCAATGTATGAAACTGTGATAGCAGATTCGTCTATGATTTGCGAAGCGTACAAAAATGTTTCGTGTGCGTACAGAGTATTTTTATGGAGCATACTTTCAGTTAAGTAAATTGCAATGAAATAAGGACGATTGAATTTCGAAACTTGAACTGTATTAACATTAATTATTATTTTTGTTTACAAACCGTTATAGTACATAACACACGTGGCTCAATTTATTTTAAATTAAAACACTTTAATTGCATTTGCAGACGCTAAAATTTGCTGTCGGTAACGGTGTACGGCATGCTCAAGGTCCCTTGTCGTTCTGAAGCATCACACGAGAGTTGCTAATCTGGCGAAGATGTAAGCTACTGGCACTTTACCGCGTGCATTTAGATCTTCTAGCAAATCGTACAAGCTACTGATGTCGGGTAAATGATTCCCTGCTTTCCCGTATACTTTAAATTTGTTGGTTTCATATAACGATGCACAGCGGCGACAGTGAGCTAGTATAGACAGACGTGGTCAAGGGTGTTGGCATGGAAAAATTACATTCCTAAGCCATACCTAGCTACAGCACCAACGTATCGTTCAAATATAAAGCATAAGGTGTTGGATATCATTAAATATTACAGATTTAAAAATTATTTACTTATACAGACTTGTCTTAATTTTTTCGCAACTAATTAAAATGCATCCACTGTTATCTGTAGAATGAATCACAGCAGAACATCAATATATACGAAAAATTACACGGAAAAAATATCTTGTGGGTATTCACCTTGCAAAATTTATTTTGCGGTCATCACAAAAATATTTTGTTGACGCCAATAAAATTTGGTGGCCACCACTAAAGTGTTGTGTAGCTACCACAAAATAATTTTGCAGGGAAGACTTACTACAAAGTTTTTCTTTCAGTGTAGCAAGCAAACACACGTAGGCCTAAATGTTTTAGCAAGCATAGATTCAAGTATGTGTTTCTACGAGTTCAGCCTAGATACGCCATCCACAAAGAATGTTTAAAAATAGGTATCAAATTTTAAATATCTTGCATGCTCTTATTTCTTAACTCAATTATCAAATGTTGCTGTTTGAGAAAAGGAATCCAGAAATGTTCTAGCTCAACTGAAAGGAATGAGTTTTATGAGTTACAAACGAATACACTTTGTATTAACTTTGTAATTTCACGATTAATTGTTTGCGGATAATTTAGTGCTTCAAATGGAATAAAACAACAAAATAATGTGTATGAATGATGGTGACATGGATTTACAAGGATAACGAAGACAACTCAAATTACAAGGGACAGGAAAGGATGTGAACACAGACGTCACAACAAAGAAAAAACTGGCGAAAAATAGCAGGTTTCTTTCGACGAAAACAGATGCGTCGTTTCGGAAACTGAGATCTGTTTCCTTCTACATAGGCGCGTGTACTGACTGAGGAACTCTTGCACACTGGCTGTATTCCTCTCCGGAGATACACGTATGTTGACAACAACTAACACTGGCTTTTTTACTGTGGAGGAAGGAAAATCGCAGCTCGGCAACACCCTAGCAACGGCGTGTGTCCGCATAAACAGTTCAATTTACAATCGTTGAGGATCATAACTTAATTCTGCCGCAGTAAATATATTATTGGTGCAACTTCCGTGGACTAACTCATGGCATTTGTCCTGATTTGAAAGATAGAACTAAACAAGTACTATGAAAGCTAATAGTCTACAAATCCTTCCGCAGCAGTACACCTTTCAATCGGACGGTCAAAAATACTTTGAAAATTTCCAGTGTAAATTATACAAATTTGGTAACACTTGCAGCAATGGCACAAATGAAAACTACTTAAATATAACTAGCAATGCACGATTAAAGGTATTTGGGTAACATTAATGATTTTATGTGTGTATATATATATATATACATACATATATACATAATATTCCAAATTCGAAAAAAAAAAAAAAAAAAAAGAAGCCGGTTTTAACGAACCCTCGACAGTGCTTCAACCCGTTGATATATCGACATTATTTTTGCTTCAGAATGAAACTTGACGAAAATGCTTATGACATAATTTTTCATTTTCAGAAATTCGAAAAAATCAAGGAGGTGAAAAGTCATAAAATGTATTTTCAATCTATCATTGATAACTCCTCGCCCGTTGAGTTATTTAGGTGACTTTTGGTTCAGAATGGAGGTTACGTATATTCCTAAAAATCAGTTTCAGGATTTTTGACATTTAAGATTTAAGGTCAAGAACTAAGAAAGGGATTTTCAGAAATTCGACCCATAAGGAGGTGAAATGGGTTGAATGTATTCTCGATTTCGACGGGATATCGTCGCGAGTTTCAATTCAATGTAACACTCAAGAAGTTCGTACTAGGAAATTTCAGGATTTTTCTAAATAGGTTGAAAATGCATGAAATTAGTTTTCGCTTAATTATTGAAATCGATATCCTTTGAGACATAGAATTGATTTTCGCCTCAAATTGATGTTAGGATGTTCGAGTTTTGACCCCTAATGAGGTGAAAACGTGGAGAATTTGTTTTAATGAAATGTCTATAGAATATAGTTCAAACCCGATGGGCCAGCGTCGTGATTTTCACTTCAAAAGTAGATTCTTATACAAATATCTAAGTCTGATTTTCAAGATTTATTTTTAAATTAAAACCTTTAGGGCGTGAAAAGGAGTTAAATATGTTTTCAATTAATCCTCCATGTACACCGAAATAGTCGAGGTATCGAAGTGCTATTTGCTTCAGGATGATGCTTAAAAACACTCAATATTTGATTTTAGGATTTCGTCAGTGTGGTAAAAAAGAGGTTGACATGTGAATTTTAATCATAAATTGATTCATACCTGAACCACTGAACTTTGAGATTGCTTAAGAATTCTGCTTTCTTAAATATCAATAAATTAATTTTACAATTTTTCGAAATTTGACACCTGAGGGGATGAAAAGTGGTTAAATGAGCTGTTTTCTTTTTAATTCGACTCGTAAGGTAGAGAAAAAAGGTGGAATGTATTTAAGATAAATCGTTAATAGCTATATAATCCGTGGCTTTTCGCTTCATGATGGTTACGTAAATAATGCCCGTACACAGAATTCAGGATTGTTCAAAATTCTAGTTATCAGGAATGTGAATAAGTGAAATATGTTTTTTAATGTATCGTATAATCTGTTGAGATATTGAGATTGGTTTGCTTCAGGAGATGTTTAAGTTAATTCCAAAAATGTTACATTAGCTTTTGTACTGGATAAAATAACTCAATTACCACGGGTAAACCCTAGAAATGGAGGGGAAAACTTAGTTTGTAAACATTTCAAAGCAGACGAACCGAAAAGAAAGAACTGCCTCCGAAAATTATTGTTTACACAGGAGATGGGATTCTGCATTTAACTTTTGCATATGTACAACCGCTATATTACCACAGAATGAATATTTTATTAATTTTATTGACAGTCAAAAGTGGTAGTTCTCGAGGTAAATTGCATATACTACTTATAAAATCTCAATACCCTCTCATATTCAAGGCCTTTTTTGCGATGGCTGATAAATAAGGCCCACGGTAGTCGTTAATATTATCAGGGATAGACTTAAGACAGTTTTTTCACGCTACCTAGCCAGATGCAGAGTAACCTCAACCTGCAGCTTGATTATCTTAACTCTTGTTACCAGAGCTACTAATTCTGTGTTCAAAGAGGTCTTTAATTTAAAGTAAATATTAGCTTATACCAGCAATTTACACAGGCAATATCCGCGGCTGGACAACTTATTCGCATGTCACAATGTTTGGAGAAACGAGTCCTAAAATGTACCGTTTCTGCACTGCAGCTCACATCACGTGACATACCGTGCATAGCGCGTGGACTGTATCATGCTGTTGTGGAAATAACTAGTAGGTGTGCTGTTATATAATACGATATATATATGTGTGTGTGTGTTAATGAAACTTATATCATTGAGTAATAATAGGCTGTGTACGAGTGACATCACTGAACATTGCACATACAACACTCACTCTTTGTACTCTTGCTTTTATGTTAACTTAAATGTTCTCTTACTTAAAAATTTGGCGTATTACTATTTTTATATGTCATTTTATGCTGGCCTCTGCAGCGGGGTCGGTAGAATGCCGGCACACGGTGTGAGAGTTCCTGGGTTTTAATCCTATCACAGGCATGGATGTTTGTGTCGTTTTCTTAGGTTTAGATAGTTTTGTATACCGTCTGTTACTATTCCTAAATACATAAAACCGGATGACGTAAGTAAATCATCTAAAATGAAATAAAAACTAAGCATTTATTTTTTGGTTGGACAACAAAAGCTGCTTATTCGTCTAGAATATAAAAGTTTGCTCTACTTTGCTATATTGACAGCGTAAATTCGAAATTAATAAAATGTAGTGTGCTGTTATCTATTGGCTTGAAGTGGAAATACAATACAAGTTCTCGCAGATGTGCACTAAGTTATAATGTATTCGCTTTTTATAGGTAGCTTCCTATAAGTATTTATTTTATGGTTGCTTAGTTGCAACTAATTTTTGTGACTTAACTTGACAATTCAGAACCTGTAATGACACAAAGCGTTACTCAACAGCTTAAGTGAGCTGAATTTTATCTATATTTAATGATATAACCCAGAAATCAGTGCATAATTAGTTTTTTCGCAAATTACAAATACACACATAAAATCAGTGACGATCTGTAAACAAATATGATCTTAAAATAAAATAATAGTTAACACATTTTATATTTACTACTCAGCTTTCATTTTAAATAGTTAACATGGCAATTATGTTACTGAGACATTTTATTTAAAAGCAATTTTAAAGAAACTTCCCCCATAAATGTGTACTGGTTGCGTACACGGTTATGAAACCAACTATCGTGCGTGTTATGTTTGACGGCTGCCGGTTGGGCGCCATATAAGTGACTCTGAGATGCGTGGGGGCTAAATGACGAGGGACAATGTACATAGGGAGGTTAGGAAGACCCATAGGCGCCAGTTTCGCAGTTTTAGCTCGGCGAAACGCGTCTAGCCGACGACCACGTGGCTGCCCCCAAGCAGGGTCACTGACGTTGGCGATCTTGAGCCTGGATATGTATACTTGCACATACACACTTAGCCCTTGTTTAGCCAGGATCATGCCTCTTCAACACTGAAAGACACGTGAATCACTGAGTTCAGACCCAGTCTTGATCTGGAAATAAAAAGCTCTATTTAGTTAAATGAATTTAATAGTGGGTGATGTTTTGGTACATATTTCCTACAAACTGTAACCGCGGTGATGACTGCGGTCCGGCCCCTCGACAGAACACGAATGTAAATATTAACTTACTAAAGATGAACTAGACACTACACAAGGTCCAGAACGGCACGAGAGCAGTTCTCCCGCACGTGTGCACTGCTCGGTCGTCAGGCGGACAAGCCCCTGCTTCTGGGAGATGGCGCGCAGAGGGCGCAGCATCTCCCGCCAAAACACAGCAAAATGAAATGAGGTGAAGTGGTGATGGTTAACAAATTAATACACCAGATGTAAGTAATAATTAAAACATTTTACATTATTTTGGACTCTAGCAAACTTAAAACAACCCAATAATAAAATTACGAAACCTGGCAACGGCCTTAATTAAAATGAAATCAATTATTATGGTATCGCTGCCTGTCCATAGTTTCATTAACTAACACATGCCTCTAATTACTCATGTTTTTGGGTGAACTATATTTAAATAATAAATATAAAGAGTATTTGACTACGTAAGGTTGCCAACTTGGGCGAGTCTGTTATCCCCCGAGGGGTGTGGGCTGTAGGGTCGCACTACATGGGGCCCGTTCCTAAACCCTGACGGGGTGCAATAGTGCGAGGCCTTGCCGCTCGCTTCGTACACACTCGCGCACTTTCACTCACCCTAGCTAATACCTGAGGTCAGGAGATAAACTAACTAGCGGTGCGGCCGATAATTAGCATATTCGCATCTGCTATACCTGATGCTAGGGTAGTGGGCGATTTGTAGCAGGACAAACTGTCTGAGAAATATACGTGGACGTCTGGTTCACGTCAAGTCTTCCTTTAAAATCACAAGCCAAGCACTTAACACAAGGATTCACTCGTATCACTCTGTAAACAATGAGAAACATTGACACGTAACTTATGAGTAGATCTTCTCAACTCAAAGGATTGTTTAGTTAACGTAGAATGTTGTCAAATGTCGTAAATGTCTGATGCGAGTAATACATTTATTTAATGGGGCCGCGGGTGGCCGAGCGGTAAGGTCACTCGCCTGCCATCCAGGTGATCCGGGCTCGATCCCCGATGGTGTTGGTCCCCAGACATTTACATGTGGTAAATAATCGTGCCGGACGATGTCGCTGGCCGGCGGGTTTTCTCGGGAATCTCCCGTTCCCTCAGCCCTGCCATTCCGGCGCTTCTTCATCGTAAGGCCTCGTATCTTGTCATACTTCGGGTACGCAAATTGCTTACGAGCTCTCACTCATGAAATTTTCGTTCTGGGTAAGATACCCAGGCCCTCGTGTATCCCCCTCATATATTTATTAGTTTTATTTATTTCATTTTAGAGGCTCTAGTTATATCCCCTTGTTTTACGCCGTTTGCTTAGTAAAGGATGGCTCACAAACTATCTGAACATAAGAAAACAAAACAAACATCCATGTCCGTGCTGGGATTCACACCCAGGACCTTTTATGCCGTAGGTACCGACCACACTATGGAGGCCTGCGCGAGTATTATAAATGAATATAATTCACACAGAGCCGAAACAGTTTCAGCACAGTTCGACATCTTTGAAAAGTTATTTAAAAGGACACACATGCAGAACCACGCAATCGTAAACTCTAAGCTTGGACTTAGACTCGTGACGAGCATGTATAGAATTCGAACCTACGAACGTGCATATTGTTTTTGTATCCCAGGAGTTTTAACCGTTTATTCATTGCATGTTACTGTAATGACATGAGTTGCTGATTGCCATACGAGACATTTCCAACAATATTTACGGAGGTTCTTTTTCCCATATTACTGCAATCAGTTACCTTCCCTCACCACAGGCTTCATTTTACTAAAGTAATTATGTATCGAATCGCAATAAATGACAGTTTATGTTCTGTACAAACACTGCACAAAACTGTACTTCAGCAAGCGAATTACTTTTTGTTTGGGAAAACTCTTCAGTGAGCTCATATTCACAAATTAACTTTCAAATGCAGTCTAGACACAATTAAGTGATTTTGGTCAGCGCTTAACATCGTGGTCTTCAGCGCTGGTGAGGGGTGACATGAGGTTAGTATGGAGCAGTGCCGGAATGAATAGGCGGGGGAAACGGGAGATCCCCGAGAAAACCCGCGGCATCGTCCGGCACGATTCCCACATGCGAAAATACGGGGACTGACCCCGTCGGGAATCGAACCCGGATCGCCTTGGAGAGAGGCGATAGGTCTGACCCTTCGACCACCACGGACCCCTAGTCGCAATGCATTATGAGCTCAAGCAAAAACACAGTCACATAAATTTGAAATCGCCTGATGCTAATATTAATTTTTAATGTAAAATTTTTAAGAATACGGAGCAGTAATGTTGACCATTTCAAGCGCATCGGGTGCATTATCGCATCCACTCGTAAGTCGCTGCACTGGGTGCATTCTTACCACTATCGGCCGAGATTCATAAGAAATGGGTCGCGGTCAGACCATTCGCCGCCTACGAAGGCGATCCGGGTTCGACTCCTGCCGTTGGTCGGCGGATTTTCTCGGAGATCTCCCGTTTCCCCCGCCCTGTCCGGCTCTGTTCCATACTCATCCAACATCACGTCTCACTAGCGCTGAAGACCTATATGTTAAGCGCTGACCAAAATCTCTCACTCACTTTATAAGAATACAAAGACCTACTTCAGTGCCCTCAAATGGTAACATAAGCAAAAATGTTACATACATCGTCATGATAACATCAATGCAATAGCTCTTTCTGCATAAAAATAATACTGAAAATGCAATTTGGGCTGTTTTCACCTTCGATAGCTAAACATTAAAAACCCGTAGTAAACGGAAACTCAATTGGACGTGAAAAGCGTTACCTGACAAAAAGTATAAAATTACAAATATCAAACTGAAGCTATGCGCTTCATTTCGCCAACAGAGCAAACTCGCCGCTGCTTATTTATTTAATTTTGTGAATTGACCAATTTAAATGTAAATTTTCCAATTGGTAAACTGATATCGTAATGTTGACATGAACAACGTATTTTCGTACTTAAACCTCGGTCTGCGGCGTTAGGGCAATTTTTAAAAAAAATCCTGAAATTTTAATCCCTAACTGAAGCAAGGGAAAATCCTAGATCTGACGACAAAAGAAGCCGTACTTTCATATCCTTGTACTGCGGCAACCCAAAGACGATGGGACTTGTGAGTACCTTAATCCTCTTTCCTCATCTCCGCTCCCTAGTGCCATCTCTCGACGTTTTTTAAGACTTTCCAAGGGAGTAAGGATATTATGAGCGCTTTTATCATTTCGAATATCTCATAACATCTTGTCAATGCTCGCAGTAATGAAGTACCTTGCACGAAGGGAGCGGTACTTTTCCACGGTCCTCAGATAATTGCTGTCGCCATAACGAGATGCTGCTACGTGGACTGCTTAGGGAGTAGAGTCCTTAGAATATAATTATTCAACCAGTGAAAAGGAAAAGAATGTACACCATATAGCTCAAGCATTACTTACTCGGTACCTTTGTGCTTAGAGCAGGGTGTTTTTGGTTTCACTGTTCTCTCATTCGGATAAGGTAATAAGCATTTTTTAACTTTCTAAATTCATCACAAGATCCGTCCCACATTGTCTCCTCTTCTTCGTTCTTTCGTAAGCAATGACAGATTTTTTTAACGTGGTGTTTCCAGTTCCAACTCTTTCTCTACGTCTTTAAACCAAATGTATAAAATGATTTCAGTTTAGAACGAGATATTAATAAATTTTTTCACGTATTGCTTCGACACCATTGGCTTAAATAAAAACCTTGGCAAACAGAAAAGTGGAAAAATATGCACAAATATCAATAGCATGAGTTACAATGCACCCAGCCACAAATACTTGTTTCCCATTTTATCAAACATGACAAGCAAACAATTATTAACTATACTAATGCAACCTGCAAATAGTGACAAAATCAGTGTTCATATGCCTTACTTAAAAGTGAGTCAAAATCGTGTGTTATACCACTCTTGAAAGTGATGGCTTGTTTACGAATTCATTGTAAATATTATGGAATAGTAATTATTGTGAATATTGTGGTTAGTATTAAAGATAGAATAGTGAACTTATTATATCTGAACGAAAACCGTAAACGCCAAAAAAAACCTGTTTTCAATCAAATGTGTAATGAAAATAGTATTTGCACACTTTATGGTGCAAGGAATCACGTTAAATAAAAGTTTAATTGGGATTCTTATCAGATATTACGAATGAAGTGTTAACGTAAGATAAAATATATTTTGTGTTATTACCCAGTAACTTTTCGTATTTTCTGTGAACCTTCTCTTATCATATGCCAGCCATGATACACCCGATCTCATCAAGTGAGCTGACTGTTTCTGACCTGTAAGGGGTGATTACTTAGTTGTTTAATAATAAACTTTATTCACGAATTCCTTAACAGTCACGAGGTTTAGAATGACACACGACGACCTAGTTCGTTAACCTTAACTTGCTAATTTTTAGTCAGCGACTGCAAAACCCAATGAAGCAATCGCTTCAGAGAATTGCTTGCGATAGAAAAAGTAAACTAAAATGTACAGCAAACTTCCAATACAATCAAAGATATGTAAGATCCTTTCATGTCAGTGTGAACGTGTGCATTGATATGTGGTGTGTGTGTCCACCTAGAATTTAGAATCCGTTAAATCTATTCCTTCAATCTCGTTACTCATATTGGTTTCGACAATGTCATGTGCTTATTTTTAAATATCCTGCCGGCAGAATATTTGAAATGCTATGCTATTAACGAGTAAATGATTTGGATCAAGGTACCAAATTTTAAATTTTAAAGTTTTACGATTACATATTGACTCATTTTCATTAATATATGCCATTGCGAGTGATGTTGCTAAGGCAAAGAAAACCCACAGTGAAATAAAAGTAAAAGCATTAACCAGCTGCTGTCTACTAACATTATATAATATAGCATACATACGATTCCATAAAAAAACATATTTGGTGTATTCAGAATGACGACAAAATACCAAAAGTACAATAAGAATGCTGATCTTGTGTGTCAAATATGGCCACATAACTTGTTTGACACAACGAAATGAATACAAATTGGAACATATGGATTATATGTCGACTTCAAGTCTGTATAACGCAGGCGGTTGGCTTGGTGGATGTCTCCTTCTGGAAAATGTTAGAAGACACGTGTCGTAGATGAATATTTACATCTCGTAAACCAAGCATTACCAGACCATTTCGTACAAATATCTTTAACAGTCGGCATATGATGATTTTATTCCTGCAACGATGCCCACCATTTTTGAACAGCCTGTATATTTCCTACCATGCATGGTTACTCTGAAAAGACTCTAATGTTCAGCACTTTCAAGTGTACTGGTTTAACCGACGTAGTTATCTGGACGTTAGCCACCTGTGACGAAATAATGAATAGTAATTCAGTGTACGTTCTGTTAAAAACTGGTAGGTAATGCACATTCTACACAAACACCAATACGTTTATTTATTGTTGACGATACCTCGTGTCAGCCGTAGGAAAACTAGTACTTCACCAGGAAGTTAGTACTTCTGACGACACTGCTTACTATTTGCAGTAATTCTAGGAAAAAAGTGATAGTCCTGAATCACATACATGCTATAGTGTGCCGTTATTATGAGAATGTAGTGTTAGAGAATATAAGCTTACACTTGTGCAGTAAAATTAATATTTTTTAGCAGCGTAGATAAAGATCGTTCAGTGAACAATCAAAAATTTTAATGACACTCTGTTGGTAAATCATGTTTCATGTACAGTAATTTATTTCCATTGGAAGTTTTGATAACTTTTAATCAAAAATGTATCTGCGTAGCAAGATTCAAGTTGTGGCAGTCGTCTTCAATGTGGTTATTTGTGAAGAGAAGCGCTATGATAGTTAAACTGAATACTGTGAACATTAAACCATTGTAACACTCTTTCGTCCAAGAAAACTAACAGCAAGACAAAATACAGTGGATGAAACCAGCTGAGTTTGGCTGTTGTCATCAGAAACGTAAATATAATAATCGTGTATTCAGTCAGCTTCGCCGCATGTACAGTCGCATTTCCTTACTGAGATTCTCGCAGGTGCCGTGAATCTGGAATGACGTGTCTGGGTGACGAAACATGTATTTAACGTTTGACAGTAAAAACGTTTCCTTTACAACATAGATTTTTCTTTGAGGATATTTAGCTTTGGGTTAAGAAATCTTACCGTAAGAGGGCGTGGTACATAATTCAATGCTAAGGGCATTAATCTATAACTGTAGGTTTCTTGAAGCCAATTTGCGAAAATTAATCAATAGCAATCCTAGACAATAGTTTTAGCCAACGTTTTAAACAAAATTGATTCCAGTGTTACGAACTTCTGAGGCACAATCTCTGACGCAGGAATCTCGTGTATTTAACTGCGGCGCAAGAGATCACGCGTAACGAATTAGTAATTCTGGATAAATATTTACTCATCAAGTTGGCAAATACCATTATCTAGGATTGTTATTTAGTACTTTATCCATATTGGCTTCGAAAAAAGCGTACAAATCAATTGATGTTTTCATCGTTTATTTATCTACACGCACTCTAAGAGGGAGAGCTATATGCTTAATTTCATTTATCGATTTTCTGAAATAACTTCTGTTTTAAATGTTTTTGATAAATGCGGCAATATTGAGGCATATGTAAAATATATTTGTGATGAATTTTGTATACCATAATAGTGTTATATGTTTTTCTTATATTAGACTTGTAATAATTCTAGCATTAAAAATTAATTAAATATTGCATTATTATTTATGTCAAACAGTTTATTTTGTCTTGTCGAAGAGAAAATATTTATAACACAACTTGAATAGTTGTAATGGCTCGAAAAAAATACAAGAAAATTATCTAACTCTCCTCCTTAAAGAAAAAAAAATTTTAAGAACAAGTGTTTGGTGTTACAAGATTATTTTCTTTAAAGCGTTTTCTTGAAAATAATTTAAGTGTCTTTGTAACAAAGAAAGTAATGTTTATACATTAAGGTTGTGTCGAAAATACCACATCTGACTTCACCGTAAAGATTTAGGTTAAACTATCTCAATAATAACACAATTTTTGACACCTGTTACAGTAAAATGTAAACAAAAAATTTCTTTGCCTCAAAGCATCTATACAGTAGCTTATATTCAAACTACATTTTCCTTTGCAGCAACAAATATTTTCCCATGATGAAGAAAGTGTTTTTTGAGTAAATGATGAAAACCTGAAGATGTTTTGGTGAATGAATCTGCGGAAGGGAAATCTTATAGGTTATGATAAATAGAAAGGTTTCAGTTTATTACGTGCATTATGCAATTACTGCAGTACTATTATAAAAATACTTGCCGGCCGGCTGCGGCGTTGCCCGCGTGAAATTATATATATCTATATACATAAAAATGAAAGGTGAATGATTGACTGACTGACTGACTGACTGACATGTCAAACTGCAGCCCAAACCACTGGACCTAGAATCGTGAAAATTTTTGTGAGGGCTCCCTTCAGGTCGTAGGCGAGCACTAAGAAAGGATTTTTCGAAATTCGACCTCTAAGGGGGTGAAAAGGGGTGAAATGTGTTTCCGAAGAAACGTCGATAGAGCTCGAACCCGACGGCCAATCATCGTGATTTTTACTTTAATAGGACACTTGTAAAAATGCATATTAGCCAATTTAAGGATTTTTCGAAGTTCAACTTTTAAGGGGCTGAAAAGACGTTAAATGTGTTTTAAATCAACTATCGATATCTATCGAACCCTTCGGGATAGAGAGTTGATATTCACTTCAAAATATTGCTTACGTAAATACTCAAAAAGTAGTTTTAGGTTTTTTTAAATTCGACCCCCAGGCAGTAAAAAGGGGCAAAATGTGTTTTTAATGAATCGTCTTTATCTTCGAAACACAATTGGCTATCTTCGTGATTTTAACTTTAATTGGTTACTTTTACAAATTTCTATGGCAGGACTCAAAATCGTTTCGAAATTCTTTATTTAAAGGGGTGAAAATACGTGAAATGTGTTTTCGATTATCATTCCATATATATCGAATCAATCGAGATATCGAAGTACTCTTTGCTTTAAATTGGTGCTTTTGTAAATATCCCAAGTACCATTTAAAATATATTTTCCGAATTCGACCCTAAACTGGTTAAAAATGGGGTAAT
>PNEQ01128959.1:0-15091 GCA_003012365.1 Medauroidea extradentata
TATAGGATGTCAATCAAAGAAGTGTAATTATTATTTTTTAAATATATAATAAATGTTAAATTTTGTCTATTTGTGTAAACTTTCGGTACCATGCGCGACCGGAAGATATCAACAGATCTTAAGTTTCTTTACATAGTTTTTCTTATCATTATTAAAGGCAACTTTTCCGCACTATAGCAGTTCGAAAAAAAAAGTTTATATTTTTCAGCCCACCCTATTCAACACGTCACGAAACTCGGCACGTCCTGGCGCAGTGTATTACTGCACTGTAGGCCAGCCAACAGTCGCACGGCAAAGCTTCAAAAAGCTGCAGACGTATCTGCTCTCAAACATTTTGTTTTATTTAGATATAATTTGCGGGTGGTAGATAGGTAAATACGGAACTAGGCCTTTAATAGAACCGCGAATTCATCATGTGAGTAATTTGGCATAAAAGAAGGTTCTATAAATCTGTGATTGTATTTACCCATGTACATGTACGACCCACATTTTTTTTTCAGCTGAATTAGAGATAAAAATCAGGGTGCAAGACTTAAGAAATTTTTGCATTCTGGTGTAGCGGAGTGGCTGCTGGCATGGCATACTGTAGGCTGATTCTTTCGTGCGTATTTCCTTTGGGTGCATTTTTTATTCAAAGCATGAAGCATGCATCATCATTTCTTGTGTTCCCATGAAAATGATGCCTGCAATAGTCAGCGTGCGTATGTGCGGCCTGTGAACTCTTGACGCTTGGCAACGTCACATGTTATTGTAACGAAACAAGCCTATTTGAACAGTGCACGCATTCAAGGAAAAACACGTGCACCTGGGCTGCATATTCTAAAAATAGCTGCCTCCCTCCCAGTCAGATATCGCCCCCCCCCCAAAATAAAATCCTTCCGCAAGTGACAAGTTTGTTGACATTATAAACGCCACGACACTGCGCCGCACAAAAACGGCATATAGAGTTCGGGACTGCTGACGAGATATAAAAGGCCTGACGACGCTGAGAGTCAGTTCATGCCTCGCCGCGAGCAGGCTGGTTATTTTCAGGCCATAATTATTTAGGCCCTGGTAATGTTATTGAAGATGCTGTATCTGTGGATATTGATGATGCAATAGCACGACAACATGAAATAGAGTATAGTACTGCTACAGGTCATAAAGATATTCGCCGTGCAGATGAAAAAGAAATTGTTAATTTCATTAACGATTATCGTTCTACAGGTAACTGGCATTCAGTTATTGGTGCAACAGGTCTCGGACGGAAATACGGTGTAGGAAGTATAACAGGTGTATTATATCCTAGTATGCCTAAAATTTCTCCTAAAGGACAACGAACAGGAGCTGATTGGAGTTCTATACGAAATATCAATAAAAGTCATGCTGCACGTAAAACTTTAGGATTAACGAGTAATCGGAAGCAGACTGAACAATCTGGTAAACGAGCTACTCAACCAGACGATCCCGCACCTGGACCATCATCATCTAAACGTCCTGCAGAGCAAGACGCTGAAGCTGGTCCATGTAAACAGACTCGGACAGACGACTTCTATTGGGAAGAATCGTTCGACTTCAACATGTTGGAGGACGATTGGACTGAAGCAAATCAGGCGCATGCTGCAGCTGCCATGGATGTTGTTGACGCCGGAGATGTGGGTAACGCAACGTCATCTGCAGGTGGTATAAGTACTAAAGGAGCTCCAGGAACATTTTTAATATACAAAACCCATATATGGGTTCTAGAACTATATGTATTTCCAATGAATTTATGTTAATATTGTGGGGTAATACATGGTTACATGAAGAGTTCAAGATTAGTGATGTTCGTAGTGGACAGATGCTATTGACTAGTCTTGCATATTTACCTGTTGAGATGTTACTATTTCACATTACAAAACAGCAGTATAGTGAATTACGTGGTTTTGCTAAAGTTGATAAAGTACGGATATCGTTAACACCGGTCGGTGAACAGACATCTTTTAATACAGGACAAACACTTGTAGGAACTGCATCAACAAATCATTACGTGCAAGGTATTTATGCACAAAGTTTAAATAGTCATTCATAAGGCATTGTACAATAAACTGAGGCTGAGTTAAAAGAGTCCACACACAAGAAATCTTCTGAGGTTCTAGCCGGACCGTACTATCCCAGCACAACCACCCAACCCAAAAGTTCAGTGTAGGTAAACAACAATCTTTAACTTGCAAGCACTTCCAGAGAAGAAATCAACAGCCTCGCCCATTTCCCAACCCAGGAATCAAACCAGTAGACAGTCCAGCATCGACGGCACCGCCTCCAGCCGCTGAAGAAGAGTCCCCAAACATATTTTCGCCATACAAGGAAGGAAATGGAAGGATGTTTTCTGACCGCCGGCACCCTGAGACATTCATGCACATAGAAAACAAACAATAGCACCCTTGAATGTCAAAACAATCCCTGAAACGAGAATTGCAATTCAACAACTTTAATACCATTATGAAATTTGAGCTAAAAGTTAGACATCACAAAACCAGACATCGCCACAGCAAAGAAATATAAAAAATATAAAATCTTCAAAAATACATAAAGCACATACAATAATTGCATCCAAAGGGATGTCATAGAACCAGATATTGCACATTATAATCATATTACACATAATTTATATAACATTTAACCATATGTATAATAATACCCGGGTATCTCTAAATATGTCCATATAAAATTATCATATTGATTACAATAAAATATAAAAAATTTAAAGAGCTCACAATATGATTACACTTTTACATACCAAAAATTTCCCGAAGTATGGCCAACTCATTACACATGACATCAACACAAACACACAGACACAGGGCCCACATTAAAACATAACCAAACACAAACGACACACACCAACAATAACTAACACAAACACCAACTAACACCATCCCACATCCATACGTGACGGAAGCTGAAACGATCGACAGTACACCAACTGTCCTACCGCATAGTCACTAGCAACGTGACGAGAGTTGACTCTGGTTTGCAGGCGGTCCCTGGCCTCCGCCAGGTTATCCATCACCTCCGCACACAGAAGCTCCCTCTGGACATCCGAGAGTGGCTCAGATGGAGATGGCACACCCCAGACATTCAGTCGAGGGTGAACGAGGTCCCGGCAGAGCAGAACTTCGGCAGGTGTCTTCTTCGTTGCCTCATGGACAGATGAATTAAACCCAATGGTGACGAGGTCAAGATCTTCATCCCATCCCTTCTGCTCATCCCATCCCTTCTGCTGGTCGTGGTACAGAGCCGCCAAGGTTGTCTTGAGGTTGCGGTTGAACTGCTTCACCTAGTTGCCACACGGATAACAGGGGCTAAATGTATAATTATGAACACTCCCTCTGAAACACATATCTCGGAAAGATGCCGAACAGAAATAAGACGCATTATAATTTACAATATTTACAGAAGGGCCAAACACAGACCATACTCTATTGGTGAGTCGTCGCTCAATAACAACACTGGTGACACTACGGATCACTATAAGGATTACAAACTTACTGAACATATCCAGAATGAGAATGTACAGATTCCCTCTGTTTGACCGTATTGACGGACCGAACACATCACAATGAAAGGTCTCCAAATGCTTGGACACCTGATCAACGGTGTACAATCCCACATTTGTGTTGCGCGGAGACTTAGCCTTTAAACAATCATCGCAACCTTTAACGTGGGTTTTAACATCCTTGACCAAACCCGGCCAAGAAAACCGGACCACTATCTTCCTCAAGATACCCTCACGACTTAAATGACCCCAGAAAGGCGAAGCGTAAAATTCAGTCAACAATTCGAGCGGACTCGACTTAGGCACAAACGACGACATGCACCTCGCCGTCCCACACAACACAGTAAATCATCAATGACTCTGTAGGGAACATCTTCCCCACAGTCAACAGTATCAAAAATAGAACAGCATTCGTCATCTGCCTCTTGAATAGTTCGCTCGGGATGCACTAATAGTCTTCGGTGCAATACATACGTAACAACGCGTCCACCACCCCACTGTTTGCACCGCAGACATGAGATACCACAAAACAAAACTTAAGCAATCTGAAGGCCCATCGCCCCAATTTCCCAAAATCATATGAATGACTCAACAACCAAGACAACACCTGGTTGTCGGTGCACAAATCAAATTCTGCTGAACTCAAAAAGGTCTCTTACGTGCCCCAGACACAAGCCAGTGTCTCCTTTTTGAAGGCGGTAAGCTTGCATTCGCCCTCGGACAACGTTCAACTAGCAAACGCCACAGGTGAAACCCTGCCATCTCGCCATTGCCAGAGAGCCGCGCCTAAGGCCACACTAGACACATCGACGTAAAGAACGAAGAGGCGATCAAAATTGGCCACGTGAAGCGCCGGAGCAGCTGCAAGACCCACTTTAAGGGCCTTAAAGCTTTTCTCCTCCACGTGACCCCACACAAATGGCACATTTTTACATTTCAATCGATTCAGCAAGGCTGCCAACTCAGCAAAATGTAGGACAAAACAGGCATAGTACCCTAACATTCCTATGAACCTGGACACACCCTTAACATTCATCGAATGTGGAAAATTGACCACTGGCCCGACTCGAACGAGGTTCATGATTAACAGTCCATTAGCCACAACATAGCCCAAAAACTTATCAGACGAAGAAGCCCAAGTGACTGTAGAAGGATTTACTGTAAGTCCTGCCTGTCCGAGACGACTCAAAACCTCTCTCAAATGCATGAGATTTTCGCTAAAATAATTACTATACACAATTATATTGTCAATATAATTGTACACAAACTTAAACTTGACATCAGCAAAAACGTGGTTGAGGACTTGAGACAGCGTCTGAGTCCCGAACACGCGCCCATAGGTATCCTATTAAACTTAAGTTGGGCCCATTGGGTGCGAAAAGCAGTGTATTTCTGACAATCAGGATGTAACAAATGCTGATGGAAACTGGAATTCACATCTATGATAGAAAAAATCTTGGCTTACCCAAATGTTGCAGTGCAGTATCCACTGTTGGCACCAGAAATGGGTCTAATTTCTTGTTAATCTCGCTCATATCCGTAACCAAGCAATGTCCGCCATTATCTTTTTTAACCAAAAAGGCTAGACATGCTTAATCTGAAGTGGATGGCAATATCACACCCTCACGCAACAATTTATCTGTGATCTCTCGCACAACGTTCAACCCTCCCAAGTTGTAACTACAGAAAGGCACTCGCACAGGAACAACGTCTGTAAAGGCAAACCGGTATGGCAATACATCACACCGTCCAATACACGGCGCTATCACGTCGCTGAATTCATAATTACGTCGCAGAATTCATCCAACAACAAATGCACAGCTGACTCCTAAGAGGCAGAAACTGCAGATACACGGCCTTGGGGAGCATCCGAACGACTGACAATTTATATTAGGGGCATTCTAACCCAGGCGAAAAGTGAAACATTGAACGACGAGCTTGCACATAGACCACTGCTTGAATGTGGCTCAGGAAATCCAACCCCAAAACCACATCAGCTATGAAAATCTAAAACCGGAATGTCCAAGAAAATCTGCTGATTTTAATGTGCAACAACACAGCATAAGAGGAACACAGCACGAGAGCAACGCACCACGCCACCATTGGCCATACTCGCCAACAGGCACGTGTCCTCAGAAATACATGATAAAAGAAAGGGATGCTTATCGAGTAAACATGCCAGACAACTCTCTCTGACAAACGAATGAGAGGCACCAGCATCAACTAATGCAGTGCGTTTAAAACCACGACACGTAAAACTAACATAGCAGTCGGTGCGTGCTACAGAAAAATCTCTTTTCCTGCCCTGCTTCGCACGCTTAAGGAGGGCACCTTTTAGTTTACCGGATACGAAGCACGCATGTGTCCTGGCTTTTGACAACTGAAAAACACCCTCGCATTGCGCCAAACATGAGGTACAGGACAGCTGACCGACCTGTGCCCAATCTTAGCACAATTGCTACACCGGACTTGCCTGTCATAGCCCACATGTGACGTATGCTGCGAAGTCCCATTTGGCATACCTGCTCTGGACAAAACACTCACTTGCACACGCAGACCACATTGCCGAAGAGAAAACACATCGCCTGACGTAAATTTCCGTGTTAAAGCCGATGACGGAGGAACAACCTGAAGTAATTTACGATTTAAGTGCATATCTCGCTCAATGGCGAGTGCTGCTACCCTAACTCCTCAAAATTGGTGGGCGGAGAGTACACAAACCTGTGCAAATGGGCCTCAGGAGTAAAATGGTCCACAAGAGAAGCTATCATCAACAGGCAAATTCCCTACCGGCTGCAAAGAATTAATGTAGGTGGTTGCTCGAATTTGCAATGCAGAGACATCCTCGCCTTCGACGAACTTTACACCCAAAGTAATTGCGTAATTCCAGATATCCCAGTCGGGAAACAAAAGCACCAGCACCAGCATTTGCCATTATGAAAGGTATTATATGAATTTAAAAGACCTGTGTACTCAACCTGAAAATCGTGACAAACACAATACACAATCCGCCGCTAATCATGTGCTCTCCAAAGCACAACCACACCGCCTCAAGACAAGACATTTGAAGGCCCTATCACTATCCTTGCTCGAGACTTAAACCCGAGCAGAGTGGCGCAGGATTCGTGCCCACTCACTCAGGCACTGACGACTAAACAGGGACACGCCCTGTCAAGTTCAACGGGCAAAGTCCATGGGCAAACAAGTACACACAACACCATACCTGCCAACTTTTCAAAATGACCATCAGTAAAACTTTTCCAGAATGTCACATTTTTGCGTAAACTGCATGCGGCAATTTTTGTGACAAATCATATCAGTCCCTATGTCTTATAAACTGTTTACATAATAACACAATAACACATAAAATTTTTTACGTTTATTTGTTTTTAAAGTAGGCCTAGTTATCAAGACCTAAATATGTAAAAACAATTACTGGTCAAGTTATATGCTGATCAATTTCCTGTTCACTTAATACTTTGAAAATCCATCATTCTTTTATAATTGAAAATGTACACTTGCATCTTTGAACAACCTGTAAGCACGGTTACAAATATAAATATTTTCGCAGAGTTTGATATAAATATCAAGTAGTTTTGTTTATTTTATGTGGCACGAAATAGCCAAATACCAAACTGGATAGTGTTTTGAGTTACGAAATACTGAAAGGCAATATTCATCTCTAGTTACATTGCAGTCAAAGCCTGCTTATGAAAATTCATGTTTAATTCTGCGATTACCACGTAGGCCTCTAACTTCAAACAGTAGTTACAGATAGATGCTCATACCATCTTCCATAAATTACTAATAAATGCCGCACAAAAATTACGCTAGTAGTAGTAAGGAACAGTTCGTTTATACCATATAAAAATAATATTACTGAACGTATGCTTCACAATAAGAGAAAATAATTTTTCTTTCAAGTTTGCGACGGTATAAATATACTCGCAATGCATCTTTCCAACTTCAGTATTTCGTCACATCACACGGTAGTTATACATAATTTTCATTACAACAGCAGAAAAATATTTTTAGTTTCAAAGTTAAAAATTTACCTTCCAAGAACACAAAAAAGTGCCCACTTGGATAAGAAACAACACACTTTTCGCTTAAAAACAACAACACGCACGTCGCCATCTTGTAACAGCCCATACAAGAAAACCACAGATTGGCTGTTAGCTTTAAAATACGCCAATAAGAAACTGGGAACAATATATGTACCAAATTTTGTAATTGGTTCCTGTAGTGTTCACTGCGACAAACTGCTGAATCCACAGTAAAAACTGATTATACAAATGTTTATGCTCAATAGCAGCGAGAAACAACACTGTAAAACATGTTTCATGTTGGTACGCTTGTGCAAAACACATTTTTCCACTATTCATTTGTAAATAATGACAGAAATGTACACATAACATTGTCGCACGTCCCGAAATCCGTGAAATTTTCTTGTCCTCCATAAAACCATAAAACGTATGTAGTTTCTGTACGTTTTACAGACAATCCGTAAAAGTTGGCAGGTATGCAACACATACAGGACGACACAAAATGAGGGGCGGCTCTACCTTATGAACACACATCACGTGAATCAGCAACATCAAATGTACTGGCAGTTTGAAATTTACAGAATTGAACACACTTGCTCAAAGATGCATAAATCAATATCACAATAAATAGGGACCTGCAGCAAAGATACACATCTCAATAACATAGTTACCAAAAACAACTGACTCTGATCCACTTGCCACATCGACGCTCAGCCGGCACCTAATTAATTGAAGAAAGAAAGAACGGTAAGACAAACAAAGAAAGATAAATTAAACCAAAACTAATAACAAGAAAACCAAACTAGGGTAAACGTGTGATTTACCGAACAGTAAAGAACACCGGAAAGTACGACCCTATTCAAAGAAAGTTAACTTACCAATCTGACGTATGCCGACGGAGCGTCGAGGTAGCGGGTAGCAGGCAACCTTGCTCAGCAGGCGCAGGACACAGAGTGCCGGAGCACACGACGGCAGAAGGTCGGGTAGAGCAGGGGAAGTAGGGGAGGGAGAGGGAATAAAGGAAGGAAGCGACAAAGATAGCCGGTGGGACCCGAACATTCACAAAGATCAGTGAGGGGCGCAGGCCCATTACACAGGGTGCTTTCCAAACACAGGGGTACAGACGATAAACTCCTAGTTCCACGCATATTTAAGGTGGAATTCAATTTGGCTAGCCAAATTAAAATTTACTCTGAAGCATAAAATTTTTTTAAAAGTCTTGTTGAAGCTTTTTATGTTAATTAATTCAAGGGAGGGCAGAACAGAACATTCTTGATAAAACATGCCAACCAACCACATCATCCAGTGTGATTCCCACATGCGAAAATCCAGCGGTCACCGGCTTGAGATTGTACCTAGATTTCTTTGGTGGAAGCTGAGCGGCTGGCTGCTCGCAGCTGGTATCCTTGGAACTAACATTGAGAATCTCATGCCTAGCCCACCCTGTTTGCCTGACAGTCAGTGTAAACTCATTCCATCCCTAGGATATCTGCAGGCAGAGGCTGCAACCTATTAGCAACCTTGAATGCACATGATGTTGGAGGCTACCTCCCCTCTTGCAGCTGCAGACAGTTTCTACCCCCACTACTGCACTCTACATTAACTGGCTGGATGCAGGCCACGCGAGGATGGCACCTCCAACTATGGAAAATATGAAAATTCAGATTTTCGTGTGAAGATTCTGAAAATTTTAAAGCAATGACATAAGGGTTTCTCTATACCGTTTTAATCAAAATTGTCTAGTCTAGGTCTATTTTCTTAGGCAGTGCATACAAGTGAGCCAAAAAATGTTCAGTGTAGGATCCTAAATACGGGAATTTTTTTGTATGTTCCCAATGCAAAAAAAAAATTAAATTATAGAAACCTGCATTCACCCTTTAACTATTTCAACAAAAATTTTAGTGGCCATTTGCACTGGGAAGGCATTAATCTACAAACTAAAAATACGCTACAATTGCATACACAACACTCACTGTATATGGATCTTGTGGGCATGGCATACAGCAATTTTCATCACCATATTTTAATTATTTATTTGTATCAGACATTTTATTCTTATTTAAGATACAAAATGTGACTAAATTTTGCTTTTATGAAATTTTTTTATCTCTCATAGTTTTCGTGCAATGGCTTGTTAAAGTCATTTGCACGCTTCCCTTTCAAGAACTACATTAAAACCAAGTGAGTTACCAAACTGAAAAAATTCACAGTGGATAAAGACACTTCAGGTTACATGTATTTATATAAAAATGCTAAAATTAAAAAAAATAAAAGAAGTAATTTATATATTTAAATAATCCTTTGTTGGTATTTATACCTGGCTACCAAACCTAAATTAAATCATATTTTGAAGTCACTGGTAGTGATGTATGTGCTGTAGTGAGCACGTTATAACAGCAATTTTCGTCATTGTGTTTATATTTTTATATTTCTACCAGATTTTTTTCTTGTTTTATAGACACAAAACGTGACTAAATTTTGCACTTATAAATTGTTTTTATTATCTCGCATAGTTTTTGTGTAATGGCTCGTTAAATGAAAATTTGCATGTTTCCGTTTTAATGACGACACTTACAAAAATGAAAAATTTCAACGATATTGTTGGCTACAAGTTCAGCTATGTTAAACCACAAAAAAATATTTTAATTACGTGGTCAAGTGTACAGTTGAACAAGAACTTTTTTCCTACTGAACGTTCTTGTCGTTCATGGATTACTCACAAACTATTAGAAAGAAAAGTGAAACAAAGACATTTGGGGGGAAATGTGTAAATAAATAACTTTAAGAATTTTTTAAGTTCAGGATATATAATTATAGATTGAACTTTTTAAAATACTAAGTAGTCTGCACACTTGTGTAGTCTATGTTTAGGTATAAAAACTGCTTAAGGGTGCAGTTCACCTCAGTTTTCAACGTCTTTTTTTTATTTTTATATTTGTACCAGATGTTTTTTTTAAATTCCAGACACAAATTGTGATTAAATCTTCCTCTTAGGAAATTTGTGTGTGTATATTTTATATTGTATTTGTACCAGAGGTTTCTTTTTCTAATTTCAGACAAAAATTGTGATTAAATCTTCCTCTTAGGAAATTTGTGTGTCCATCATACTTTTGCGTAATGAGATGTAAACCTCAAAACTTGCAGTTTATGGTTTTATGTACGCCACTAAAACCAACTGACATACAAAACCGAAAAATACACAGTATACAACAATATTGTAGGCTATGATCTGACATATATATAAAAAAAAAATATTTTTGTATTTAGTAAAAAATGCTGAATTTTGAAATGAAAATTTTAATATTTAAAAATATTTTTAAAATACAAAAATGTCTATTTTTTTTGGTTATTATATGTGTCAAACCACAGCCTAAAACATTGTTATACACTGCAAATTTTTCCGGTTTGGTAATTCAGTTGGTTTTAGTGGAGTACATACAACAGTAAAGTGCAAATTTTGACATTTACGACTAATTACGCACAAACTATGACAAATACACACATTTTCTAAGAGGAATATTTAATCACAATGTATGTTTAAAATAAGAAAAAAAAGAGACGTTAAAAACTAAGGTGAACGGCGCCCTTAAATAGCAACATTTTGCACCTTGAAACTGGAACTTTCCTTTGGGCAGGACGCCCGGACATCTTGTTTCTGAATACGGCCCAGGCGCCAGATATAAATTGTGTGTTCATAATTTGCCTATTATTTAGTAAATGTTTGCATGCTACAACACCAGCTAATTCATTGTTATGATTGTGGAAGACCTACATCAATGTAGCTGTTCAATGGCGGTGGAGGAAAATGTAGCTGTTCTAACACGTATGTTTGTGTTAGAGTAAAATTTAGTAAATCTTTGGAAAGGCAAAGTTGGGTCCAGACAGAATGTACATGGTTCTGCCTCCTCCCTAATAAATAAAAAGGGTGCATATAATAAATACTCAGAATAAACTAAATGTGAAAACCTTTTCAGAAGCTAACATTATTTCTTGTTATTTTCACGATGTTTCTTTACAAAGCCACTGTCAAATATAAAACAACACATTCAATGCTTTAGATGATTTAGTACCCGACATATACTTTCACCTTCTGATTGGGGAACAGAACAATCAAAAGAAAATGCTTAACCTTTTTATGAATCACACAAAAACCAAAGTCTAGACATTAGTCACAAAGAAACCTAGGTGGCAGTCATAACAATCTACCGTTCCAGCTGACCACCACCGTATACTGCACAGAATAACCTGCCATAATTTTGTTGACTTCAGTTACTGCTATTGAATGAGATACTTCCAAGGGATAAAGCTGTTGTACAGGTCTTAACATCTCACCTGAAACTCTCATAACTCGTACTATAATAATTTTTTCATATTTTTCTGCGAACAATTTAACCACCTTTGCCATGGGCCAGTCTATTCTTCTTTTGCGTTGCATCCTATAAGAGCCACCTCACTTTCTCTTATATCTCGGTAAAATACTTGTCCACCAGGGTGTTGTATGAGTTGACTTAGGTATTCTGCTCTGACTCTCCCTCGAACAGTTGTGAATGTGGGAAGATATCAAAATTGTTTTGACAGATTAATTTGATCCAGTCTGCCAGGTCATGAAAGCCCACTTGTTTGCCAGTCCTGTATTAACACTGCAGGTGTAAACAGTACAAGATATTCTGGATATTCTGACTAATATGTTATAGGCCTGAAATTAATAGAAGCCACACAATTATTCTTCATAACTTGGGGGAGTCTTGCCTTAAGTGCATGTCAATAGTTTCAGGGTGGCTACAGAGTTCCTACCAAAAAATTCCCTGACTTTTGTATAACTGAAATATTTTACTGTAACATATTCAATTTTTTATTCTGAAAAATATTTGACCAGAAATCACAACCAATTGTAAATTAAATTTGATTTTAATATTCCTTAAATTAAATCATAACATTAGTCACCAAATGATTGATTGCTTGCGATGATGACAAAGAACTCACCACAGGTACAGAATTTAGTGCTGTACATATGTTAACAAATATCACTTTCACAAAACAAGTCAAATTTTAAAACAATGTTCACACAGTTGCACTTATTCTCACAAAAAATGTAAGCCTAATAAAAACTACCACAGCAGTAATTTCATGTACAGTATATATACATTTGTAAGAAACATTTCAACTATTCAGATGAAGAATTAAGTTTATTTTTCCCTGCCTGTAGCCACCCTGAGTTTTTTCATTATTTGCACCATGTATTCCCACCAACCACCCGACCAAGGAGCAGCAGGAGGGTTAAATTTCCTCTAAATATGCATCACGGCAGCTTCTGTTTCAATTAGTTTCCAATCAAGAGCTTTGAACAAATTAAATGCTCCTTTGAAATCGGTCTCATTTAGAGATGGGTCTTCAATACTTGGGATGCCTCGATACCGTTGATACTCTACCAATATTGAAGTATTGAGAACTGACAACTTAAAGTAAGTATCGAGGGCGATACTCAGCTAAATGCATGTACACCTCGATAAGCAGTAAGAATATTTAAATATATATCAAAATCATAAACATAATCAAGACAACAGTAATTTTGAAATTTGTGCACTGTCATAAACTAAGTACAACAGCATTTATGACAGCTGCATAACCTCAAAAAGCTATTGCAGTATGGTAAAATACAGTTCTTTGGTCAAACTCAGTGACTTACCATATGATACTGTTATCCCATAAAATAAAATTGGGTTTAATATAGCACTACATCTCATATTAAAACATTGTAGCTGGTGGTTGTTACATAAAGTGTATAGTGGCTCTCAGTAATTAATTTATAGTAAACAAAGCGCCAGTGCAGCTGCAAATTCAAATAGAATGTTATTTAACAACTGCTGTAAATAAACTATAAATTCAATTTCTAAAGTTAAACTATCTCGGTGACACACAGTAAGCTAGATTTAGTAACATCCGCAGTACTGTACATGAAAACTTAATAAACACGAAACTATGGGTTTGTTACAATGGCAGCCAGTAACTGTTTTTCCGTGAACGAATTGGTAACAAGCCGGCCACCATTATTCACGACGAAATGTTTACCTCTTGTCACCTAACTTGTTCACAATTCAAAAGAAAAAAAAGCCTACCATCACAACACATTCAAACAAACATTCCAGTTTGCTCCATCAACTTGTTAAATCTGAAACTTTTACCTATAGGACTTATAACCTTACATAAATAAATACATAATATTTTCACGTGGCTTCGCGATACATTTCAATACCATAAGTGGCAGAACTGTGATACTAATATAAACAAAAAAGAAGTTGTAATAATGTGTTAATTCATTATACTGCAATATTATTTTGTATACTAGAAGAGAGTATCAGTATCGCAGATACTTTTATCATGTAAGTATTGAATATACAGGAAAATTGGTATCTACCCATCCCTAGTCTCATTGTCACTGTACACTATCTTTGGCCTATCTTGGTGAGCAATAAATCTGCTGAAACAAAGTAGAAAGCAGTTTGTCCTAAGGGACATAATCAACTTGAAATGTCACAGCTCTATATAGTGCACATGTAAAGAGAACCATCCATGCTTTGAGTCTATCTAGTAGAATCAGTGGTCCCGCGAGATCTACCGCATTGACTTCAAAGTGATCTCTAATTCAATCTTTACGTAATGCCACTTGAGCAGGAGAGATTCCTTTTGTCTCATACCTTCTGCATTTTATAAATTTTTAAAGAGTACAGTAAAGCCCTAATCTAACGACATCAGATCTAATCCTTACATAATTTCCAGGAACCCTGGAAAAATTATTTTTAAAATAGTTCAAAGCTAATCTAAGTGCAATATAACGCAGTAAAACGTTATTTAAAAATAATTATGAATACATTAAACAATAACATACAGCAGTTATCATAAATTAGTGACATGCAGGTGTGAAAGAAAAAAAAAAGGTTGACAAATGTCAGAAACTTTGGCTGGAATATAGCTGAGGCGTGCGCCGGGTGAGTAGGCTGCCCGCGCAACACTGACATGTGAGACGTGATGACTAACACTGCCTTATCTCCTCCCCCATTTCTCTCTGCTCCCTCCTCCCAGGACTTCCAGCTCATACTGACTTCTCCACGTGTCCTTATCTCAGCTACACAGATACCTGATGTGGCATAGCAGTGGTAATTTACAGCCCTTTTTTGAGGAACCGTGAAAAATTCGGGTTGTAAAAATTGAAAAGTTAAGGGGGATTATTCCCTAAATAAATAATGTTAAAATGAACTTGAAATTATTTATTTTGTAGTAGACATAAATGACAAGTATTGGAGAAACAATTTTTTTTTTTTAGAAAAAAAATTTTAATATATGTTTTGACACTTTTAAACTAACTTTGCATGCTAATTTTGCAGCCATTACAGCAAGAATCAGAATAAAAATTTTTACTTATTACTGCATTCACTTGCTAGATTAAAGTACGAAAAAGTGCGTGTCACATTTGGTTTTTAAAAACAGTTGTTTGAAACAGTTTACTGATGCATTTTACATGCTAATGTAA
>PNEQ01128970.1:0-55310 GCA_003012365.1 Medauroidea extradentata
GTTCTAGTTGATTACTGTTTTGTGTATTTCATAGCTTTGTGAGCTATTAAATCCAGTACTTAATTTAACTCTTTTATTTGTAATTATAGACCTCTATCCCAAAGAACTCATGGGAATTGCCCACATATAAAGTTTGTGTTCTTCAAACTTGTAACAATATATATATATATATATATATATATATATATATATATATATAGAGAGAGAGAGAGAGAGAGAGAGCTCAAATCTTTGTCAGATATGGTCTATCTCAGATAAATTATTATTTTTTACCAAATCACTCACTATTGCTATCTGGCTACAAGTTACTTATGAATCCCATCAACAGGAGCAATTAGTGAACACAATTTTTGGACAGCTGGGAGCATAGAGACCCATAAAAGAGTGTCTCTTTCTGTTGACAATAAGTAAGTACTAAATTCTGACTTTGTATTTGAGTTCAAAACACTTATTAAAATAATACAGAAGATTTAAAGCTGCAAAGAAAACAAATATAAGTTTGTCATATAAGTTTAAAAATGGTACAGTGTTTAGCTGTTAACATATTTAGACGTAAATAATTTCTTGATCTCATCCTGTTTTCTTTAAGAAAATTTTTCCCTGGCCAAATATTTTCCAAACCTGTAATTTTCATTCCCCCACAGCCTTAATCTTTCCTTCATGTTTCCATTTGCATAACGCATACAACTTGTCTTTAAACAGTGAAGCTTCAAATCTACTACCTCGAATGAAATTGCAACTATTTTACGACAATATTCATAGCCACCATAAAAATTAAAAAATGTAAAATGAAAATAAAAATTGGGTGAAAAGTTGAAATTAAAGGTTTTCTAATAATATATTTCTCTGCTCACAGCAAAATCACACTACAGAATATATTGTAAAACCACAATAAATTATTATGTAAATAATTATTTTAAATTTTACAACGTTAACAATTTTGTGACTGTATTCTTGGAAGCATGGACATTTGTAAAATCAGAGTTCAACTGTTCTGATCACTTTTGGTAAGTCAAACCCTTTATCAAAACATTGCAAAACTTTTGACTTTGGTTTTTTTTTTTTTTTGTTTTATATAACATAGTTACAGGATAAATTTGAAATTTTTGACGTGATCTCACAAAATAGAATATTAAATTTTTGTGAGCAAGAATCAACTAAACACGTTTATAGTGTGATAAAGTTAACAGAAACATCTTTAAAACCTGCTCACACAAAATTTATCAAAGTCTATATCGCATCATTTCTGCAGAAAGGGAGGGGGAACTCTTTCATCACTGCTAGCTGAGAGGAAAGAGTAATTTTGCGCTGCTGTGTGTGAATCAGGAGTGTACAGTATTAGAGGATGAGTAAAATGAATTGTGTAGCAGAAATAAATTATAAGGCAGTAAGATTTTATGTATGGTGCATTTGTTAACTTAAAAAGATGATGTAACAAAATTTAATATCTGTAATAAATAATGTAAGTTTGCTAGAGGAGGATAATGAAATAATTCTGAATCAGTGACAAATTTAATTAAACCATTGGTACATAAACTTGAATAACGTTACTAATAAATGACTCAAATAGAGGCTGCGTAAATGAAAGAATTGAGGACTTACAGCATATCTTTTTAAATTGTTTATCTTATTTAGCATATTGCTTTAAAATTAAATGTTATGTTACACAGGATGTCCGAAAAGCCGTCCTGATTACTAAAATTAATAAGTTAGGCTAGAAGTGAGATCAAAATATGAAACTGGTGTCAAAATGTTTAGAAACTAATCCAAGTTTTTTTCACATATCAGTAAACTTTCTTCTGAACATCCTTGGTAGCACGTAGCACATCTAGTCAATATTCAATTTTTTGCTGACTTTCTCTTGCTGGAGTATACTGTGATGGTACAAGTTGCATACTCCCACCTATGCACTGATTATATTTCGTTTTATTTGTGCGCCGGCTAGCGGCAGAACACTCTCTTCTGTCTCGGGGTTCACCAGTGGTGTCGTGGAACGATCAGACGCTTAAATGACGTACTCCACAATGACGCTGACAGAATAGCTTTTATTTTGTCTTCCTTTTTAACACCAAAATCAATCAATGTATCTTACAAGCTTTTTCTAAAATCGCATCTGCAAGTTCCTATCAAAACACTTCCCGGACCCGCTTTACTACATGGGCCTCTGCCCGGTCATTTCAATGCGCACCCCCGCCGCAATCTTCCCTCTACCGCTCTCCGAACTCCAAGCCCCCTCTAAAAGCCGCCTGCACCCCCCAGGTTTAAGGCTCTCTCCCCCCTCCCTCGACAGAAACGAAGTGTTTCCGGGAAATGTTCTAGAAGGTTCTCGAAGGCTCTCACAACAATGGTACACATTCTGGGTTCAATTGTATAATATAAGAAAGAAAGAAATTAAATGTAAAATTTATATCAAATGTTATGCTGATTAAAAAGTATGTTACAATATTTTAAATATAAATTTATATTTGAATATGTGCGGAACCAACATGGCGGGAACGGCAACCAGGATACCAGCCATCTGTCTTGTCCAGCCTCCCCCCTTCTCTTCAGCTACAGCGCGCCCCATCTGGCGCCAGCCAGCCCCATCCGGCGCCAGCCAGCCCAGCTGCTACTCCCGCTGCTACTCCTATGTGCATCCTCTCCCAGCCAGTGAAAAAATCCAAAAGTATTAACTACTAAAAACTCCTAAACTATTAAATATATAAAATATTGCCAAGAGAGCAAAGTTTACAGAAATTGAGTGCCGATTCCAAAGAGTACCGACAAGGTGGTGCTATGATCAATTTTAATGTTTACACTTTAAAGAAAAGGAAAAATGACAAATGTAAGTCAGAGGCACTCCACTCGCTGGTTTATGTTATTGTAAAATTTCACTCCACCGGAGTTGTCTTATTTTCGCAACAGATTTCACTGGCTTCGCCACATGCACCATATTGGGTGAGTCGGGAACCGAACGTGGTCCCCTCCAGCAGGATCCCCAAGACTGCAGCGATACATATACCACTGGACCAGCCATTATTCATTACACGGTTCTGTTACCTTTACATACTTATATTCAAAGTCAAACAACAAAAAAAATAATAATTATAAATACTACCTAGTTCAGATGATCAGGCAGGGTGGGTACATCACAATACACTGGTATTTCCAATATGACATATTTTCCCTTTCTTCTTGTCCTGTTGCTTTCACACTGAGACGAAGTGGTTCAATCTGTTGCAAGCTCGACACCTTTTGCCGTAGGCTGGACATTATTCCTTTTTCCGTTGGTGGCTCCCTCCACAGTACAAATACCAGTGCCGTTACTGGTGGACGTCAATTCTAGTGGTATTCAAGAAAATTGGAAGCTATTCAAGTTTCAGTTTGAAAATTATTGTGTTGCAGTTTGAAAATTATTGTGTTGCAATGCGACTAAGCAACAAAGAAGAATCGGTGAAAGTGCAAGCTTATTGTCTATCATTGGGCGAAACTGTGTCAAAATATACCAATCCTTGGAAATCGGGGAGTTGGAAAAAAAGAAAACAAGCACAATTTTAGAAGCTTTTGACAAACACTTTACTCCAGCAAAAATCGTGATATACAAGAGATGTGTATTCGGAACAGCACACCAAGAAATGGGAGAAAGTTTAGAACAGTTTATATGCAGGGCACGGGCACTGAGTACATCATGTGATTATGGCGCAATGGCGTCGGAAATGCTTCAAGACAGAATTGTGGTTGGAGTGACGGACCACCGCTTGAGACGGCAATTGTTGTCAGATGCAAAGCTCATGCTACAAGGGGCAATTGACACCTGTAGAGCGTTTGAAGCTATTAATTACCAGCTATAACAAATGAAGTCAACAAGCACTGCAGAAGAAACTGTCAACTGGACAGCTAGCAAATGGGATCGGTCGAAGGAGAAGGAGGACAAAAGGCCACCAAGAAGTACAGTCAAAATGCTTGCACAGTGTTTCTACTGTGAAGGGAGCCACCAATGGAAAAAGGAACAATGTCCAGCCTACGGCAAAAGGTGTCGAGCTTGCAACAGATTAAACCACTTCGTCTCGGTGTGCAAGCAACAGGACAAGCAGAAAGGGAAAATATGTCATATTGACGAAATACCAGTGTATACGCCAGCAAGAGAAAGTCAGAAGAGTCCAAAATTATACCAGGATGAAAAGCTGTTCCAGTTATTCACATCTACCAAGAAAAGATGGATCACAGACCTCGAGATGGGAGAGCGGAGATGCACAATAACAGTTCAGTTGGACACTGGGGCCACATATGATGTAATAAGTTTTAATGATTATAAAGCTGTCATAGGCCTAGAACCACCTCAGCTAGAAAAAAGCAATATTTAGTTGGAGTGCTACAATGACCAGTGTGTGCAACTGAGAGGCCATGCTCGACTTCAGTGTAGAGTACCAAAGACACACGAGGAAAAAATGTTAATTTTTCAAATTGTGGACACCAAACAGAAGCCATTATTATCAGCTGAATGTTGCGAAGCAGTAGGTCTTGTGAAGGCATGTGTACAGCACTTCAATATTTAGAGTAAAGATTCATACATCAAGGAAATTATAAATCAGTACCCGGAGGTTTTTGAAGGTATTGGGTGCTTACCAGGAAAACATCAGTTGGAAACAGAAGCAAATGCAAAGGCAGTGCAACAGTCCCCTTGCAGGTTCCCAATAGCCCTTAAGCACAGAGTAGAGGAAAATTTGTCAAAAATGATGAAAGAGAAAATAGTGGAAAAGATAGCAGAACCAACCGAGTGGATTAGCAACCTAGTGCTCGTGACGAGAGACAATAAATTTACTTGAGGATATGCCTTAGCCCTCATGAGGTAAACAAAGTACTGAAAAGAGCACATTTCGTATTACCAACCATTGAATAAATGCTACCAGAGTTAACAGAAACAAAAATCTTCTCCGTCCTTGATGTAAAGAGTGGATTTTGGCACCTACAACTGTATGAAGCCAGCAGCCGAATGACAACATTTTGGGGACCAGATGGAGAACGGTACAAAAGTCTCAGATATCCCTTCGGTTTATCAACCGCACCAGAAGGCTTTCAACGGGCTTTGATGGAGGTACTTTGAGGGTTACGAGGGGTTGTAGTACTAGCAGATGACATATTGGTCTATGGCAGAGGTCATACAGAAGAAGATGCAAAAGTGGACCACAACCACAATCTCAAATGCTTACTAGAGACAGCACACACAAAGAACCTGAGATTTAATCCAGAAAAGGTCAAGCTGAATCAGAAACCTACATGGGGTACGTTTTAAGTGCTGAGGGTCTCAGAGCAGACCCACAGAAAATACAGGCAATACAAGGCCTGAAACCAGCAACCACAGTAAAAAACCTACAACGCTTTCTAGGAATGGTCAATTATCTGGCAACATTGACCGAACCGTTGCATCAGTTGACATTCAGCGACACTGTTTGGGTGTGGGACAGCCCACAACAACAGATATTTCAAGAAATATAGACTGCAGTAAGTAGGACACCAGTACTAAGGTACTATGATCCCAGGGAACCAGTAGAACTGCAAGTCGATGCCAGCCAAAGCAGTCTAGGTGCAGCACTATTGCAGCGGGGACAGCCGCTCTGTTACGCATAACGATGTGTAACACAAACAGAACGCAACTGGGCTCAAATAGAGAAGGAGGCACTTGCCATTTACTTCGGCTGCAGCAGATTTCACCAATACCTGTGTAGTCGCACAAACATAGTTGTGCACACAGACCACCAGCCTCTGGAGACGATCTTCAAGTAGTATTTGCTATCCACTCCAAAATGTCTGCAGTATATTCGCTTGAAACTTCAATAGTATAACATAACAGTGAAATACAAAAAAGGCAGAGAGCTGTACTTGGCCGACACATTAAGCAGATCACCAGTACCAGATGGGCCCTCACTAGAAGATGGGGAAAATCATGATGCTATACGACATACAAGTTCGCCAACACCTGAATGCGATGGAAAATACAGTTAGTCGTCTTCAGCAGCACACAACAGCGGGCGAAACCCTTCAAGAACTAGCTAGTGTCATCATGGAAGGCTGGCCAAATAGTAAAGCAGAGGTACCTGCCAGTGCACGGGACTACTGACACTGCAAAGATGAGTTAAATATACATGATGGGATGATTTTCCGAAGGGAGCATGTAGTGATACAGGTAATGAGAGCAGAAATGCTGGGAAAAACACATTCTAGTCACCTGGGCATAGAGAGCAGTTTATGAAAGGCAAGAGATACACTGTAATGGCCACATATGAAAGAGGACGTGCATAGAAAAGTCGGGAGTTGCACAACGTGTCAGCAATTCGCAGTGGGGCAGCCAAATAAGGAGATGCAAAGACACAGAATACCAGAACTTCCATGGCAGCATGTAGCAGCAGATGTATTTCAGGTATATGACAAGTTGTATCTGATAATAGCGGATTATTACTCAGACTGCTGGGAAATTGACAACTTACCCAGCATCAATTCAACATCAGTCATAAAGGTTATTGTAGCGGGGCTCGTCTACGTGGGGTTATTTATATATATAGTTGTTAGAGGTTACGTCCCTGTTCGGGGCGGCAGAATGTAGTGGGTTTGCTTCTACGTCGCTGATGTAGTTAATGTTGATCTGGGGACGTAACTCTCGCCCGTTGCTATTATTGCCAGTAGTTAGCAGGCAAAAAGAAAAAAATGGCAAAAACCAGCGAGCTGATGTGGAGGCGGTACCTATTATATTGATGCCGGGATAGCAGTGACGTTAATCAGCCACAGATGAATAAATAAATAAAAATCATAATATCGGCATTTTTTTCTTTTATTTAACCTTTCTTTTGACGCACTTTAACAGACAAAGGCAATTCACATTGCGAGTGCTCGCCCAGAGTTAGATGAGGTGACTTTTTCTTATCTACGCATTAGGCATTACCGCCTGCCCTCTGTGTGAGTAGTAGTACTTGGCCCGGCACTTTGTCTACCTTAATCATCGGCTATATGGTTATGAATATCTACTGGTTGTTTACTACTAACTTAAAAGGCAGCATGCCAACAAAGAAAGAAAATGAAGCTAAGTTCGACTAACGAATCCGCACTCTAGGCTTCACAGCCCCTCTGCCCCGTCTAACACGTCCTCTCCCTGCCGCCATGTCGCCCCCACTAAACACTCAGCCGGCCATCTCCCGGCGACCGTCCCCTAGCTCCGATGGATCACAACTGACTGGTGCTGGGCGAACACCCGGACTTACTCGGCGGAGGGATACATCAGGATCCAACTTGCCTAAAAAGCTGGTTAATTTATGTTTATAACCTAAAAATTGTATGTAACATAGATACTGATAAATTTCCAAAGCATTTTATTCCATAATACCAGCTAAATATTCATTAGTTTATTAACTGGGGATGTGCAGCGTCATCAATCTGTCGCGGATCACCACCTTCACGGAGTTTTGCGCCCGACACTACCACCCACGTCGATCGAAAAACGCCCGGCAGAGCTCATCGCATTCCAGCACATCCCTGTACGTGCCTCCAAGCGAGTGAACTCTGACCTGCCTGCCAGATAAATCCGTCCAAAGCCCAGGCTAGCTCAGAGCTTATTTGAAATTTGAAAAGCCAGCACTTCTCTGTATGTGCTTCCAAGCAAGAGAACTATGACTAGCCTGCTACATAAATCCCATTCCAGGAGAAGCAAGCTAAGAGGCTACTTGAAATTAAAAAAATCCAAACAAGGCAAAATATAAGAAAAGTTTACTTAGAAAAGTTGCTTGAAATTAAATTAGCTTTAAATTGAATCCAAACACGACATAAATCCGATACAATTGACACGTAAAATTAAATACTTTTCTCTTGCCTTAAAGTTAAATTTAAAATTAAAAAGAAAATTTTAATGTAAATTATTCTACTCGCATCCCCAATTAATAGGTTGGATCCCGCCGTATACATCCTTATACCTGGTTAAGTTGGCCTACTTAATTTGTTATAAACAACAAAGAGAAAAAAAAAACATTAATTAAGACAAAAAAATTGAAATTACTGTATGATAAGAGGCCAAGTAAGTGCTACGTGCCAGTGCACGTCACATTATGAACAATCAGTTTGCTAGACATGGGATCCCAACCACACTGATAACGGACGCTACATGCTTTACAAGCCAGGAGTTCCAAGCATTTGCAAGGACATAGGATTTTCAGTATTCCACCTCCTCACCATAACATGCTAGAGGAAATGGGAAAGCAGAAGCAGCAATGAAAATAGCTAAGAACATAATGAAGAAATGCATTGAAACCAATGCAGACCTATGGTTGGCGTTGCTGTAATGGCGCAACACCCCTACATCAGGGTTGGGGACATCTCCAGTGCAGCTGCAGATATCCAGAAGAACAAGGACACAACTACACACAAGCAAAGAACTCCTCAAGCCACACTCTCCAGAGAATGTAACAGACTTGCTGGGCAAGAAGAAGCAAAAGTACAAGAAGTTCTACGACAGGAAAGCATGCGACTTACCAGAGCTAGCAATAGAACAAGAAGTATATATTAAACCAGCACCCCAAACCCAGAATAGACTGTGGACATCAGGAATTGTCACTCAGCAGCTCTCGTCTCGCTCATATGTTGCCACCAACCATGAAGGAGTTAAAATGAGATGAAACAGAGAAGATTTACGAAAGGCAACACGCGAAGCACAGGCAGAGAGAGAGATGACCAAGAACAGCAGCGGGCAGACACAAGTCAAAGAGTTCAGAGGAAACAACAGACCTAGGATGAGGAACAGCCAGCCTTTCGTGGGTTCTAGGACCAGCAAGACTTTCATGGGCTCCAGGCTCAGGAACAGCCCTGGAGCATGGAACTAGCAGAGACAACCTCAAGAGCAGCAAGGAGCACAAGGTGGGGTCTGGTGATCAAGACACCAGCGTGCTACCAAGACTAGAATGCCTTTGAAGAAAACAGATAAGGGAGAATATGTTGTATATAGTGCAGTGTGTTGTTTATGTTGTATATAGCACAGTGAGAAATGAGCGGTGCATAGGTTGGCAACGGGACAAGTGCGAAAGGCAGTAATGAACATTGCCCGGGACACGAAGGTTGAAACAGGTACCTAGCAAATTGTTGCGGAGGTGCCCCAACCAGTAGCATTAATAAAGGAGTCGGGGGACAAATGAAGCTGTTGTCCCAGACAAAAAAAAATACCAGGGGCAGGAATGTGAAAATTTACACAATTAATTCACACTAATTAAATATTTAATTTATTTGAAAACATATCTTCAAAGAGCCTTATTTCTTCTTTTGTGAATAACTAAATAAAATAAGCAGAAAATGCCTTCTTTCATTCTTTCCTTTCTTTCTTTTCTCTCTATCGCTCACTTTCTCTCAATTCTCTTTGATTTACACACAGTTGAGATTAGCTTGTAGCATTACTTGCATTTTTCTGATTCTTGAAACATACTAGGACAATGTTAGGAAAATATTAAGTAACATCCCGACCTTTATTTTCTCTGTTTTATTTACTCAACACTTTGTCCTTTCAGACAACCTTGGTGACATGTGAAACATGTCGATCTGCAGTCTGATGGGAACTTGAGACTGCTATTGATAGTGGTAGGTTTGTGTGTGTGTGTGTGAGCACGTCCGGGCTTGTTGCTGGTAATCGGATATCGTCGGTCATCAGCATGTTTCTTGTAAACTGTAGACAACATTGTATCACAATTATGGTTATTTTTGTTGATTTTGTGTGCAGGTCAGTATTTTGCTGAAATTTGCAACACAGTATCAATTTCTGTGTCACACTACTCATTACACTGCAAGTGAAACAGCGAAAGAGCCCACCCTGTCAGCAGTCACTTTGCCTACTCATGCATGTCATGTTAGATATTACTTTATTCTATCTGCTATGTTGTTAACTGCCATCATGAGCAGGATTAGAGAATTATGTATTTTGGAAGATGACATGCAGTTAAGAAATTGGCGGTAGGAGAGAGATGGCTCTATGCCCCAAGTGCCATAAGAGCTAGTGAGGTCACTGGCTCCAACAGTCTAGAGTTTATGTACCATACATTTGTGACATCTGCTGTTTAGATAACTTGCTTAGGTAGCTCCTGAACATGTGACTGCCATCTCATGTCTTATACATTAACTATGCTCACAATGAAAAGTGATTCACATTGTTAGCTAGATTGTAATACCCTCAGACACCTTTATATCGCTTCTGGGGAGCTTATTTATATTGCGCCCTTATACTGAGAGTAGTCGAAACAATTTATGATGCTAATATTTAAATTTTTAAAGTATGTGTGGTTATGGAAAGGGAGGGATGCAACTACATATGGGCAGTTTTGAAACTACCAAAAATTGAGATGCACCACACTCAGTTCCTTAATTGCCTGTACATTCTCTGTATCCAGCCAGGCCATTGAGCCTGGATGCAGTAGCTTGATTTGATTTGGTCCTTTGCAGACTGTAATGGCAAGTATTAGTACTGATATACTAAAGTCAGTTACGTGAAGAATAAATAAAAATAAACTGTAAGTCATCAGTTTAAATAATTTGTATTATTGATAAGCATTACAATTAAACTTTTTTGTGAAATAATAATAAAAATTAACAATTTGTTTGTTACAGCGTGAAAAACTTGCTGCTCCACTCAGTCAAATACAGGTTAGTAGTATTTGCATATAATGAATATATTTCAGCTACTCTTGTTCTGATGGAATGGAACACTAACACATCTATTATATAAGATTTATAAGAGTTAAGGTAAGGTACAGTAGGACCCCTATTTAACGAATTGCCTTGGGGCCAGAAAATGTTTACTTTAAGCCACTGTTTCGTTAAATCCTACTGTTGGGGGTTTTTTTCCTATATACGAATTGGAAAGACTTCTGGGATCTAGTATCTACTAATAGTGATGCTTTGAACTTTGTGCCAGTGCTACTCTGTGTGAATACTCTGTTAGAACTTTGACTCCGGCGTGAGTTTGAATTTTTCTGCAGTTTGCAGTTGAGTAATTTTTTAGCATAGGCGATTCCCATTATTTACGTTTACTGTAATAAATGTACTGTAAAATGTCTACATAATAAAATAATTACATATTTTTGACAGATACTCTGGTATTATAATGGCACAGGACCAAAAAACATGTTGGACACCACCATACTCTATGGGTTATAGAATTAACTGATAGAGAAAGTTGCAGTGTGGTGCCATCTGATGGAAATTCAACATTCTATTTATGAATTTGTTCCCATGCTGTCCAAACACTGTGCTGTGCGTAGACATGGTTTCTAGATATTTGTTCACCCGCAAGCCGCCAGATCATGATGCTGTCTGGTCATGAGGAAGGATCAAAGTGTATGCTTGATATGCAACACAATGTCGTTCGTTCGGCCACTCATGTCCAACTTAAGGTTTATTCCACTGCCAGTGTTTTCAACTAATTTTAAGTGTGTTTTTTTTTCTGACAAATGGCTTAAGACTCTCTACTGAGAAATAATTATATATACTGCATCTAGTGAAATTATATGTAACAGATTATCATTATAATTTATATTACATTATATAAAAGTTACTTGAACTTTTAATACTGTTTTAAATATATTTTGAAGGTTCCTAAAACCCTTCCTTTATATTGCTGTTTTTATTATTCCCAAGTTTGTTAAATCAGGGCTCTACAGAACTTTCAAAATCTTGAGTTTGGCTGAATCAGCTCTGTAATTATTAATAGCACAACTGTAAGTGATAGTTTGAATGAATCATTTTCTCTATCTTAGCAGGCAGGTGTAGGCAGAGGTGCCAAGTACTACGATTTGTCCATAGTTTAAACAAATATTCACTCACTGTTATGGAACTACGGTAGCCCCAGAAATACTACTGAATTTTAGATTCTCAAATTAAATACACGTGTTTACCAATATGCGTGCTTGTTATTGTTAACGTTACGTCATCGACTTGTACAGCACACTGGTTGCGGCAGCTGTTTGTTCAAAGCCGTAGCCGAGGCTTGCCGAGTCCACCCGAAGTGTTAACTTGTGTGTTTGTGGTACAAAGACTTGACACATGCCCAAGAATTTTGCTTCTTCCACTGATTGGCCAAATTGAATTGGAAACATAACCACGTTGCCGTAGTTTAACTAAAATATGTTTACGTGAATGTTTAAATTCAACTATGTGTTTGAAACAGAAGAATTTTCAGAAATATTGTTCAGAATATTCCCAGTTGTGGACTTGTTTAAGTGTTTCAAATTTATCTCAACAAAACGTGTTTTGTGAATATAGTGCAAATGTAACAGTAGTGTAAATACGGTGGCAAATATGATCATTGCCGCTGTCATATTTAGGGTATAAATATTAAGCAGTTTTAAAGTTAAAAATTTCAGAAATACGCTAGGCCCTCAATTTTAAGAATACTGACGGTTCCATTTATGACATTAGTAAATCGCTACCTTCGTAAAATTGATTGTGGTCAATTTTGCCCCCAACCCCTTTACCAAAATTCAAAATTGCATTTTTTCCACAAAGTATATCCAATGGGATCTCCATTTCCGTAGCGTTTTGCGGGAAAGTAAGACAAGTTGTCATTAAAATATTAATTTATATCACAAGACTGACATCTTCCGATAAAATGGTACCACTAAACAGTAAATATGACCGACCCATGTCCTGGAGAAAAAAAAAGAGAGAAAAAAAACACAGAGCACTGAGTGCCTTCTCGCGAATACATAGTCTGACATCTATATCATTTCACATGAAAAGAGGCAAATAATAACTTAAATTAATATTTGTATCAATAGACAGACATATTCAGATTAAAATCACACCTACGAACAAACGATACCACCAATCCACGTCACAAAAATAATAATACACAAAGCACGGATGCCTGCTCGCGCTCATGTAGTCTTGATGTCCGTAGCATTGCGTGGAAAAATAAACCTAAAAAGGTTTACAAGACTCTTGTCAAAAAGAAACTAAAATTATTGTAGCACGCAACATTTTTTCGGAGGCCACGAGGCTGGTGTGCTATCCTTTGCAACGTGAAAATAATTAATTTAAGAAAAGAATCAAATGAAGATTGAAGACAAGACTTTATTCTGGATTATGTTCGGTACTTGTGCCCTTTAACTATGGCACACCACAGCAAGAGTAGAGTTATTGCAAAAATGGCACCGTCAACGAGTCTAAACTTAGTCACTTATGCCGTTCTTACCAGTTGCCGAGTCATGTTTACATTCAAATGCTCGCCTGGCTGATGTGTAATGCTGGTAATGCGTCCCACCCGCTTCTGTTGTAATGCTTTCACTTCACTTCACTTCCAGTCACGCACTCATACATACACACACACACTCTCTCTCTTTCTTCCCCCCCTCCCCCGTGCAGTATCCACACGTAGACAAAGGTTAACGTACAACTGCATCATGGAGAAATTTCATTATGCCGATGATCTGACCACAGCATTTGCACCAGAAATCCTACAGCCTGGAGGAGATTGCAACACACAAGAAGTTTCTCACTTCACCAGGAAAATTTAATAAACTACTAAAATCTGCCAAAACTCGATATCTAACGTCCAAGACATGTGATTATTTATCATTTTCAGTGGTTGGGTGTGGGTAGAGGTGGGAATACGAAAAATCCTGTGGTGCACATGGTAATAGAGATTATCTTTACCGGCATTATATACGCGTGAAAGCGAGCTGATATAGGCTAGGTGAAGGGGAGAGTTTGGGGTTGGATGTCCGCAAGATATTTTTCTGCCAAGGGGGTGAAGATATAGATTGAAATTTCCCAGGAAACGCGTTGCAAGTTGTTTCCCATGCTGATGTTTGGAAGGTATGTTGGAGAGGGGGGTGATCTGCCAGCCGTGAGACAAGCAGGTAACTCTAGCTGTCACGGCTTTGTTATCTACGAAGAGTAAGTTTTCTCTTTATTATAAAGAAATGAGGGTAGACAAAATGTGTAACGTACATAGTAATGCTCACTGGCCGAACGTTGCTCTGTGACTGGCAAGAATATAGGCAATCTGTTTCTTTCACAGCTGGAAATGAAGAAAGTGCCTCTAAAAAATTGTGTCTCATTTTGTTCTGACAATGCACTGGTGATGGTCAGGCTTAAGAATGGTGTTGCAGCTTTACTGAAAGAAAATCACGAAGAAATAATAGTTATTGGGTGTTCATGTCACCTAATAAACTTGGTAGCAGAGAAGGCTGTAAGCTTGTTTACCACTAAAAATAGAAGACATCCTGATAAGCATATTTTATTTTTTAGAGAAAAGTGCTACAGAAGTTTCAACAACTATACGACAAGGAGACGAAAAAAATATTAAAGCATGTTTGTATGAGGTGGCTGTCACTTGGCAGAAGTTTGAGAAGATTGATGCATTAGTGGGCATTATTACTTAGTTTTTGTAAACATCAGAGGTGTCTGCAGCGTAGAAATCAAGTTGTATCATTTCTCTGTCGTCATACAAGATCCCTAAAATCCAACAATCTACAAATGATCCTGTTCCATCAAAAGGAAATGAAAAACATGGGAAAAGAGAATTTGACTCGCTAGCAGACACTGAGGCAGGTAGCAGTAAATAATTTGCATTGGATGATAGATGTAACAATGCTCCAGTTTAAAAAAAATCAAAATCTTTCTTTGAGCCGTGAGGAAAAAATATTTTTGTTTCTTTCCTCTGAACTAAATGAAGCATTTTGTACATTTCTTCAGAACACAATACCTATGTTTGACAAATTAAACATTTTACTTGTCTGCTTCAGCTCAAATACACATTCTCCGAGAACTTCTGACCACATTACTGTGAGACCTGTTGTCAAAATTTGTGAAGCCAAAAGTTCTGAAGAGTGATCGTATTCTTCTGATTAAGTACCACTTGATTGAAAATCAAAGAAAAGATGAAGAAGTAGTTGTTGGGAATCAAACTTCAACTTAAGTGTCTAAACTTGAAAAAAAAGAAAAGGAATTGTTTTTTGCTTCAGTGTGGAAATATTTTGTTACTGCGTGTGACTATATTGCAAACAAGTTTCCCCTCAAGAATGATGTACTAAAACATGCAGAAGTAGCTCGAAAAAATGATTTTGATAATGTACAATTCACTTCTGTTAAGAAGTTTTTGTGGGAAAGTTTCCAGTTATCCTTTCTCTGAAGGACAGTGAAACCATAGATTCAGCAGTTGATGAAGTCCAGCAACAATTTGTTGCACTTCAAGTTGATGACATTTCATCTCTTCTAGAAAAAGAGGGCACTGTGGATGTCAAGTGGGCTAAATTGTCAATTCGTGGAGTAAATAGCATTTTGAAGTATGACAGATTGTCACTGTCAATGCTATCAATTCTTTCCATTCCCCACAGTAATTCAGAATGTGAGCGTATTTTCAGTATAGTAAGAAAAACAGGACCCAATTTAGTTCCTCCATGTCTATTGAAACTTTGAAAGTCTATTCCTGTGTTGAAATCAAGAAATTGTTTTTGTCATGAACAAAGTTTTCAGATTTGTCAGGTAAAGCAAAGAAGGCAACTGCTGCATATTTAAAATCTTAAAACTACATCAAGGATGATTATCAAAGATGACTTAAATATGTTACTGGAATGTGATAGTAAGGTATGTCTTGAAGTGTTGGAATTTTTTTTTAATATTTGGTCATTGTTGTGTAAGTTGTTACAGTCTAGGTAGGTATATTTTCCTAGCGCTTTAACAGTATTGATTCATCATAACCATAAGTTGTGACTACAAAAAATTATATTTGTTTATTAAGCTTGTTTAAATTTGTCATGTACGACATGGTAACTATGTTGTTGTGTTTAAATGGTAAAATAAGCAGGAACAGACAGTATTTGAAGAGAAATTAATTCCACACACTAAATGTAAAAATTGCAGCGTTTGATTTATTGTACTTTTTTCAAGTTAAAGTGTTATCTTCATGACCAAACTAAAAAGTTGGCAGGAATGTTAGGTATGTTGTTGTCTTCAGTTCGTGCATTAAGCCTAAAGTTTAAGTTAAATCACAAGGAAAGAGATTTTCAAAATTATTTGTAGAGTTTTTTTACGTTAAGTCTACGAGTGTCTTATAGCATGGAATTGCATAAATTTAGCTAACAGATAACACGAAAAATTGGGAAAAGATTCTTGCACTTCAGTTTTAGTTCATGTATAAGGTCTAAAATATAAGGAAATCTATAAAAACAACATATCCCTGTTTTATTTTCAATTTTAAAATATTAACCTCTTGAGTCTCACATAGCATGACAATGCTCAAGGTTAAGATAAATGATAATATAAAGAAACAATTACATATTTTATAAATTACATATTAGAAAGGTTTCTATAAAATTTAAATTTTTCTCTAGAGGAACAGTTTCGTACAGCTCTTCGCTCATTTCGCAAATAAGCCTAAATTGCTGAAACGACCATGAACTCACAATGTAGAGGTGGTTGCACTTTGAATTCCACTCACACCTTACCCAACCATCCAGCCACTCAGAATGTAGTTAAACGCAGTAAAAGAAAATTTCATGGGAGATCCGCCTTACACAAGAGGCATGGCTTTGAAATCAGATTTTTGGCATAATTTTGGAATTGCAGACCTTGGTAGTAGAGTTGTTCGTATGTACCCACCTCTGTTCTCTTGACGCTGAGCCGTCATTTCTACATCTAAATGTTGAAACAAATGCCTGAAGGGAAGTTCATTAAAGTAAATTAAACAAATGAACCATTCCAATGGCCACTGAATTTGAACTTCAATATTGCAAATCACATCATTTTCCCATTCCGAGTTTTTTTAGAGTACCATCGCAACCAATTGCTTCCATTTGGTTTACATCAAAATTAAATACTTAAGAATGCACCTATTTATTTCGATTCCAGTGCCATTTACCAGTGTCACATGGTCGACATATTGTAACGGGTTGAAAAATAAGGGAGGTTACGAATTAACTTTTGATGAAATGAGTGGAATAGAATGCAACCGATCTGGGGATGATGGCACGTAAACTTCTCAATAAGGGGGCTTCTCCAAACCTGGCCGTTAATCTAACAACAAGCCTTTTTATGTCACGTGCATGGCAGGCCAAGATGCCATGCTTTGGGGTTACTTACCTTAATTATGTTTCGACTACTAGGATACTCTATTTTACGTGCGTCAATCCAACGTAGGTAGAGCTACTCATACTCCAGGGTGGCGAGCGACCGTGAAAAGTGAGGGAATTTAATTCGTCTGGAGAAGTCAGGGAAAAGTCAGGGAATTCTCTAATAAAACCTGGAATTTCAAAATTTAGTAAACGAACATTTCTGCGAACACAACGTACCATTTTCTTGGTACATATACCAATTTTATAGTTCCATAATATTTTTTCATACCGATACTATAGTTATGTGGAAGAGTTGATTTGACGCGTGGTACCAGTTTTTCGTCTCAGATACAATTTTTTTCACATTTTGTACCAGAATTTTTAGTGGTTCCCGCCAGTGTTGCCAGAGCAATAGTTTCCTTGACAATGTGTTGTGATGTTTTCAAGTTTCCACAGTTGTAAAAAATTACTCTCTCGTGTTTCTTGCATACTGTTTGCACAATGTCGTAAATTTTAATGAATTTTTACTTAATTATGTGGGTTTTAAACAGTTGTGGTCTTTTCCCCCAAGAGTTCGTAGTACAAATTGGAGGCGTGGACTTGGCAACATAGGATTCTCAGTTTGCTTTTGTTCTTAACATGCGGCATGCTGATACTTTCGTCGTTGTTGGTTGTTTATTGTTTACTTGGCATGGCGCGAATATTTTTTCTATGGTTCGTGCGAGTATTAATATCTTCTCATCAAGTCTGAAGTCCATGGATTTACATTTTAACTGTATTTTATCTACCGTACTGCGTAATGGTGAAACACGCCTGAACTTTTTGGCTCGTGCAGTGACAAAGGTGTGTTAAAAGGTTACAGCATGACGTGATCTCGTGTGTGTTTATGAAAATGATTAAGTGCATTAAAAATATCTTGAAATGTATGTACAATGTGTGTTATTTCCACAACATAATTAATTTAGGGAAATTAGTCATGACAGGAAGAAAGAGACAGTATTGGTTAACCGATCCTACTACTATTAAATGAATCACAAAGATCCTGGTGATAATTCTGCAAGGTGCAATTCATGCAATGTTAATTTTTCTTTAAGCAGCATGGGCCGGCGTTCCGTTATGAGCCACATTGAAGGCAGAAAACCCTGTAGGCAGGGAATTTAAACTGTGAAAGTAGGCCTAGTTGCTTTTTTCAAATCTGTATCACGCGAAACAACAATGTTTTCAGATTAGTATCACAGCAAAGAAACTTCAGTTACAGCGAGATAAGATAGGTTTTTACATCACATTTGGTCTTGCGTTATATTTCATGGATGAAATAAGTTAATTGCTAGAGGGGAGGAAAGTTGTTGTTCGTTTCGACAAATCATCGAACAAAGTTTCTCAAAAACATCAAATGCACATTACAGTACGTTTTTGGGATTTAAGAGTGATGGTGTAGTGACCAAGTACTATACGTCTGTTTTTAGACAACTTATTAAATGCTTTTAATTCTGGTATCGAGAGCTTTTCTCTCCATAACTTCACAACAACAGCATTTTAAAATTGGAAAGTGAATTGACAAGAGAAAATTGTTGTATTTGAATATTCCTAGGACTTTGTTGCTTTATAAATAATGAAGATATGATATAATTTCTGCAAGGTGAAATTATGTTGATAAGTAGCATTCAGCTTTACAAAAAATATATAAGTATATTAAGTATCACTACTCATTGTTTACTGACTAAACTATTTTTTTTGACGTAGTTTATTATTAATAATGTTTCTACAGACATAAGTAGTCCTACGTAATTTTTTTTGTTAGGTTAGTTTGGTTTAAGTTGTGTTAGGTTATGTTAGTTTATAAGTTGTTTTAGGTTATGTTAGTTTAAGTTAAATTAGGTTACAAACATTAAATTTGGTTATCTAATCTAAATTAGGCAACCTAACAAAAAATTTTACATAAGGTTTTTAGAGGCATTAGAAGTAGTCCTACATAAAAAAAATTTTACCAGACCTAACAACCTAACTTAATCTAACCTAACAAAACGTTTTTTACATAGCACTACTTATAACGTTTGTAAAAACAGTTTTCATAAATGAACAATATGTCTAAAATCAATAGTTTGGCTGGTATACGATGAGTAGCTATTCTTAATATTTACCCCGAAAAAATTTATCGCGACTATACAACCTGGTTAATTTTATTGATATGTTGTTGGTCAGGGAAATAAGAGCAGCTGATCTGCAAAAGTCAGGGAAAAGTCAGGGAATTTTTTTTAAAGGTTTTGCTAGCCACCCTGTACTCGCTACAGCGATACAAGGGGAACCGGTGCCTTTTAGGAAGACGCTGTAGTTGCAAAAAGGAATAAAATAAAAGGAGCACACTAATTTTTCGTATCAAATACGGTACCCTTAACTCACCAGGCCTGAATACTGCTGACCATAGGCTGACATATTCAAACTAAAAAAAAGAAAGCTTAGAACTATTATGACAAAAGAGGAGGGACAGCTTATACTAAAATTGTAAATGAATAAACCTTAACCTTATGTGGTTTGCACAACACGTTTAATGAACAAATAATTTCCAATACCCTTACATTACAAATTCTCGGCTTCTGACTCTTAAGAATTCCATAAGGACAGTGACATAACACAAAAAATTCAAAACTAATGCCTCGTGACCAACATACTGACCACGTGGCTGGCCCACTATCGGTTACTGAGGTTATGATTTAGTTCAGCACATGCTAGTTTTCTTTGAGTTTAGTTTTCTTTTGGTTCAATTAATTTTCTGTTTCAGTTTATATGGTGATGTGAAAGAGTAAGTGTGTGTACCGATGTAAGCGGGGTAGCATTACAGTCTGAAAAAAAAAAGATAATAAAAAGGGGCTGTTGATTGAACAACGTGTTTGACTACTATTTAGTATGTGTTCACCCTTCGATACCTACCATGTATGACCCCTTAGATAAGAGTAGCTCACCGCTGAGGCTGGAGAGTTTGTGATGATTAATAAGTTTACATCTTGATATTGTAATAAAATACATGGGGGCAGTATCATCACATCGTTAGCAACACGGGGGAGGATCAGTGCCACCACAGTACACTGGTCATACATAAACTTGCTCTCACAATTTTTTTTTAATCTGATGAAAATTCTAATGTATACTTTTCTTCAAAGTAACATATCAGGACGTCTTCATATGTCGGTAGTTTTGTTGCACTGCATTCTTTCGGCATACCGAACAAAGGGCAGCAATGGGATTGTCTTGTAGGCAACATATTTTTCGGAGTCCCAATTTCAATTACGTTGACGGCCAACGTGAACAATACACTCGCATAAAAATGTCACGTAACTACGCTGACCACACTATTATATGCGCTACTCTACACAGCTTTTATAGACTCACACACTAGCCCGCACAGCAAGCAGAGCAGAAGCGGATGTGCCAGCTCTGGTGCCTTCTTCTTATCAATGAGCTTGATCCGAGCGACACAGCTGAAAGGAGAGTGACCCCAACGGGACAAACTGGGACATGGTCAGATGCCATGCTCACTCCGAAACGACAGCATTGTTCAAATTACTTTAATTTGAATGTTTTCTTACTTCATAAATGTTTCACAACAATCATGCATTATATTTTTTTGCATATTAATGTTGTAGAACTGTGAAATAAAGTGTTTTTGTAAATAATTTTCGCCAACTTTAAGCCCATGCGAGAACTAAAAATTGAGGGTGAGAAAATTTTTCCAATTTTTCTCATTATTACTTGTTGACCATAACATATATCCATCGTCTAAGAGAATCGCAGAATTAATATTAAATACTCGAAAAATTATTTAAAGTGCAACGTTTCCTCAATATTAGAATTTGAAAATCAGGAATTGGGTTTTTTCGGCCCACCCTACTATACAGTTGTGGCTACACTTGGTATAGGTGTTCTTTATATTCTTTGTTGACAAGAAATGATGAGTGATAAAATAAGATGTAAACAAAAACTTGAGTATTCTGCTGCAGAACATTTGACAGTAAAACTTCCATTACACATACAAAGTGCATCAAGTGTCTTTCATCTGTGTTGTTGCACAGCGAATGTCTGGTTCTTAATTCACGAGTGGGTCAAACCAGTGGCTTGCTGTACACAGCCACTCATCCTTGACTAAGAGGGAGTGAGACAGACTGGAACACTGGCTGTGTATTTCACATCTGTATCCGCTATCTCGAACATGAAAAAAAGAAGAATTAATTTGTTCATGTGAAATACTTTCCACAGCAAAATGTGTGGTAGGAAAGTGCCACCGCATGGTGTGCACGTAGTTATGATCCTACATTACAGATGGTATTACATGCATTGATGACTATGAATGCGTATTTCACATACGTGTTGTGACGTTTACTTGCACGTAGCCCGTACTCAGTTTCTTACTGTATAGCCATTCCAATTTTCAAAAATAATAATACGTGATTGATATCTTTTGTTGTAACAATTTAATTATGACAAGTTATTCGAGTGTAAGGATTTATACTTTAGAATCTAACATAGGGAGTGCTAGTAGAGAAATTAACATTAAAATTTTATTCAAAATGTAATTTAACTGCTAAGGCAAGTTTAAAAAAGTAGTACATTTTACATATAAATTTTATTTGATTTATACTGTGTTTGGACTCATTTTAAAGAAAATATAATTTTGATCAACTTTTATAAATACCTTTTCCTTGAATTGTACTTCACTTGGATTTTTGAAAATTCCAAGTAGGCTCTGAGCTCACCTCCTCTGGGATATGATTTATCTGGCAGGCAGGTCAAAGTTCACACACTTGGAGGCACGTACAGAGATGTGTTGGAATGTGGCTTGGTCAGCGAGCCCTTTCTTCATGGGTGGTAGGGCCGTGCGCAACAGAACACTGGAAAGTTGGTGTTCCGCGACAGTTTTATGATGCAGCATGTCCCCAATTAAAAAAAAAAACAATTAGTATTTAGCTGTGCTTAAGTGACGAAATGTTGTACAAATTTGCGAGTAAGTGTCTTACGTAATTTTCTTCCAATAAAAATGTCAGTTAACAAATTTTTCAAGCAACTTGGATCCTGTGGTATCACTCCGCTGCTCAGTCTTGGTCAGAACAACAAATAAATAACCAACCGTAAGAAAGACATACCTGTCTTTTTGCTGGTAGTAGTTCAACTATATTAACCCTATAAAAACAAAGCTTCTATCCGAGAACAACAAAATTATAAGTTGTTGAGCAGTTATCGTCATCCCTCGCCTGGTACAATGGCTGCTGCCAATAAATAGGTAGCTGCAAACAACAGCAATGTTTACAGCTGTTCGTTGATCCCTGATTTTCTTCGTCTCAACAGACGCATCACATTAAAAGTTATGAGTCTGGGTGTCTGCCCAGGAGGAGACAGTTGTCAACAATTAGAGCTAGTGAACAGACGTAAAGAGATTGCTGGTTAAGTCGTAAACAGTCGTGGTCTATTGGAGCTTGTGGACGGTCGCCAGGAGATGGACAGCTAATTGATCAGTCGAGGCGCCATGGCGGGAGGGACTTGACGAGTTATGCACTGGAGAGGGACTGTGAAGCCTAGAGGCCAGATTCGCCAGTAGAAGGGGCTATTGAGGCACCCTTTCTCATGTTATTGTACCAAGTTGTAGGTGCTTGTAACAGTACAGTTCATAATAAGTGAAGATAAGACACTTTCGGGCTATGCTTCTTGATTGAGTCCAAACGGCAGCAATTTGCAGTATTTAGTTAGATCCAAATGATATAAACCTTGGCGAGCACTCACGACATTAACAGCCATGGAATTCTGGCACTGTATCGGAATGTATAGCCACTAGTGTCAATTGTAATGTTCTACCGATGAGAGATCAATGAAAAATAAAGACAGACATTTTTTCTTATTTATTCTTTGCCAATTCTCTCGTATAGGTGATTCGGAATAAAATGAGCACTCCAAAAAGCCCTGATTAATTTCTATTTTCTACCAGTTTATATCTTTCCGCTGCATGTAAACATCAACATTGCCACGTGCTGTTGTTTAGATAGGCTTGTACAATGTTTGCATTTACGTTACACTGCTCCGATAAATTTTAGCAACAATATGTACTCATTAAATGTACGGGTGTTGAATATATGCTATACTCAGTAGTAATCGTAGTTATAAATACATGCGAGTAAACATCTTATAACACCGGTTTCTCTGTGTCTACTCTAACGGCGCTATTACTGTTACGATTCTCGTAAATGCATGCACATATATTCAAACTTTTAAATTAAAACTGCCATTAAAAACACACACGACACACGCAACTCAAGAATTCAAGTTCCGTTCAGCATACTGCAATAAACGACGACGCACGTAAAGAGAAACAATAAATAATGTATTTTCTTAATGTGTGAAACAAGGAAAAAATGCTGTTTCAATTTCCAGATACTCAGGCTGGCGATCATAAAACAAAACAGCTTACATTACTAATACAACACATAATTTAGCAATGATATTCATAAACATTCACTTCTAATACTTTTGAATGTGATTATCAGAAACCCATATTCTTTACACAACCGACAAACAAACTGAATGACGCAATTTGCTTCCAAAATCAAAGTGAAGCAGCAAAAACCTATTTCTGGTGCTATCTGTCTGTGAAATTTTAAACTACCTCTGTGGCACGAAGAGTTAGCGGCATGTGCCAACGATAATCGACTTGGTTGCATCGCTTTGTGCTGCTGCGAATTACCATACAAACAATAATGTTACTGTTGTTAATGTTGGCTTATGTGCAGTAACGGCTAGTGATTTTTTCAAAGGTTAAATCTTTAGTGCTCACTTTATTCCGAATGACCTAGAGTAACACCACTGCTATCCGGGTATCATCATCATCACCATTTCTACAAGAAAAACAAATAAAAGTCCTGTGATAGTAAACCTCATGACTCGTCCTTGGTACAACTGCTGCTGCTAATAGAAGGTGGCTGCCAGGGATAAAGGAGCATTTCTAGCTTTTCATTGTTCCCCTGCATCATGAATGACAAATGCCGCGTCACATTAAGTTTTGGCTGCCCTGAACAGGGATAGTTCCACTTGTATGCTTGGACAACAGCGGCATCGCCTCCCCCCCAGACCACCCATATGGTGTTGGCAATACTACATATTAAGAAAGATAGCATACAAGAACACTTGAACATCCAATTTTTGCTTTTGTAGAAACATACTTACTAAATATATTCCCAATTATTTATATTTCTTCCACAATAATTGTACATAGATAATTTACACATCTACATGTAAATAATATAGCTTTGAGAAATATCCTTCGTATTTTAACCTATGGAAAGAAATGTTATAAATAGCTAGGGAATTATCATTTCAAACATACCTACGGTAAAACATTTTTTTCCAGCTGTCACTCCACCATTATTTTTCGTTAGTTGATATTTGTTACATGTCATATTTTTAGCTCGTTTCCTAACTTTTTGTGGATATAGTTGCATGATATATATAGTTGCATGATATATACAGCTGCTGCATTGCATTGTGCAAATATAATTTTACCATCTATCATTTCTATTATAATATATCAATATCAAATTTTTTATGTCAGTTTAAAATGTTCTCAGTATTTCTATCCTAACCATAGTATATCAAATGTGACAAAGCACATGGTAGTAAAATTTTTGAAGTAACATAGTACTGTAACTGCCACGAGGTCATGGTCTGCTACTGGAGTGTTTGTACTGGTGGCACGTGGCCGGGGTGAGGCTTTGGTTGTGACGGCACATCACGCTAGGCCTGCAGAGGGAGGGGAGTCACATGGTTGCACAGGGGAAGGTGCGTGGTACGGCTGGTAGGTTGGCTTTGGCCAGAGTTGCGAGGAGTAGAGCGTGACCTTGCTAGCAAGAAGGCGGTGTGGGCGAGCTAAGTAGAGACAGCTTGGAACAACTGCTAAACTACAGTACGTTGTGGAGTTTGTTTGTACATAATAGCGAGGTTCAACAATTATGGTTAATTACCATTAATGAACCGGCTGTTGGTCAAGCAATGGTTTGAGCTGTATAAAGAATTAGCGAGCACTTCGTAACAGTCGCGGTTACAACTGTGTCGTGTGACGCGGCAAACAGATGGGGGAATTCATGTCGGGCAGTGATAGCTTGTTGATGAGCTGGGCCCAATGATTAAGTACATTGGGCTTTTACCCATTAATTATTGCACTGTGCCATAAGCCTTTTTTGTGATAGCTGGTTAGTGAAACCTGTCTTCGTGACACAGCTGTTTTTTTTTAATCATGAGTCTCGGCAAGTTGGTCTTTATGAATTGTTTGTGGGCGACCTTGAAAACTTGCAGAGTGTTGTTGAAGACGGCATTTGATGATGCGGAAAAAAGCGGGAAGTAAGTGATGTTTCCCTGAGGGAAAATTGCCTGAGAGACCACCATGTAAAATTGACTACGACTCTGGGACTAAGGTGGGTGTCACACAGATTTTAACCTTCTTAAGGGACCAGCTACAATGTGCTGTCAAATTCTGGAGTAAATATACTGTGTCTTTTGACGTACTGCAGAAGGAAGCCTAAAAAGAAGACTGTCATATAGTTTTTTTTTTTTTTTTTGCAATCTCTTGCTGTGGCATTTGGTTGTCTTGTTTGTAAATTGTGTAGGCCTGGAATGGTGCCATTTAACATTTGTGAGAGCTGAACCAGAACTTTTTTTCTAAACTGTTTTGTAAAAATTTCAGCATTTAACTCACATTATAATTGCATGTATGTTCATTTAGAATTTTTTTACGTGAATGTTGTGCGATTAAGCAGTTACTAAATCATTATTCTGAATCGTTCACAGATATTTGATATCTTGGTGTTGTATAGAAGCTTCGTTAAATATTTTTCTCGGGTGGCCTAACTGCCTTTTGCATTGCTTGTATTGAATGTTAGGATAATACCTGTTTCATGGAGTGTAAAGAGCAGCATATGTATCAGTTGTATTTTTCAATATGTTTGGCATAATCGAGATGTACTGGTCTATAAGCTGAGTTGTTAGTAGTTTTAATGTAACCTGAAATTAGCTTGTTGGTCATAAATCTCTTTAGTACCAGTGACGCAGTGTGACTGGTTGTTTGTACTATCCCTCCCTTTTAGTTAACGATTCTTTGTTGTAGCCTTGTGGCACATGTGCGGGAAGCACTATTTAAACTTTGTAAGTTAATTTGCGTATTTTTTTTTTTGTTTCATGATGACCCCTGTAAATGCCACCCTTGGTACTAGCTCTGAGAACTGAAATTGGGATCCAGTTTCAAGAGTTCGCCACAGTATAATCTTTTTAATTTGAATTGTCAAAAATTTTGATAGTATTTCTTGTGTTAAAAAATACTGTACATTAAAAGTTTTGTAATGGTAAGAAATAGATTCACTTAATAAAAAAAATTACTACATCAATTCTTATTTTTAAAAAATAATAACAATTTGACGCCCGTGTGAACTCAGATAAACAAATCATCATAATTTTTATAGTACCTTATGTTGAACATTATACTAAAAAATTAATAAAAATGGTTTTTGTACATTTCATGACACTAGTAAAGATTATGTGCAATAAATAAATAAGAACTGTTTTCAACATTTATTTATTACATACTAGACAGAGCAGAGGTTACAAACACCATATGATATAACAATATTATAACAACAAATTCAATACCTGTTTCACTGATTGTAGTGAGGTTTTTCATCAGGGCTTAGCAGCTAGGTTTTCGTGCAGGTGATGGGTGACATGAGGCAAATGTGTAGCAGCCTTGGAATGAAGGGACAGAGAAAATGGGAGGTCCCCAGAAAGTCCATAACCAATGACATGTTTGGGCAAAATTCTAGGTCAAACCCCCGTAAATTGAATAAGGATCGCCTAGGTGGGAGAAGAGTGTCCTAGACATTATGCTGAACATGGCCTTCCAGTAGCCCTGAAGCCTCAGTTTTTGTCAGAAACACTTTTTCACCTATTATCCATTGTGTGAGATACAGTGCTTGTAAACAACTATATTTGTCCATTATGCAGGAACTAAATTGTAATGAAAATGCTACACTGTATCTGTGGCATGTCTGCAGTAATATACATTCTCATATTTATAATTAGTAACCAAATTCAAGGTCTACAATGTAAGAAGGCTAATTGTCTAAACATATTTTAGGCAACAATTTCTTTTCAATATGCATTACTTCTCTTCAATGAGTCCTCAGTTTATCAACTGTATGAGCCAGTTTACCATATAAATTTTTAATAACTTTAGTCAAATGTTTGTGTGACTATATTAAAGGTTTTAATTATTTCCTTACAAATAACTTATTGGAATTATTTGACAATTATTACTCCTCAAATATAAATATTTTTAGTTTTAAATGAAATATTGTTTTGCTACATTACTAGATACTTGCTGTAAATTTTGGCTGGGATACAGTTGTATCGCATGAGTTCAAAATGTCATGCTTCAATACCTGTACAGCTGATATTGTCCGGAATTTCAAAGTTTCACACTTATCACAAAACTGTAAAAATCACATATCTTGCAAGAAATATACAGTAGGAAATCTCATTATTAAAGTTGGTGAACACTAGCGTTATAACAAATTTCACAGCGATTTTGAAGATATTACTAGGTATTGTTTAGAAACTAATTATTGATTTATTTTGTTTCAGAATGCAGAATATTGGTCTTTCAAGAGAAACGTTACTATAAAGGAGGAGGTAAGGATATTTATTGGAAAAAACACACTATAAATGTAGTTTCGTTTTACTACCTGGTGCACTAAAAACTTCTCCAATTCATCCACTATCTCTTTCTTGCTTTTACAGTTAATTAATTTATAAATTTATTTGATCTCATAAGTTATGTATATATTAAGTTTGTTACAATTTGTCTGCAACTATGTTTAGGAGAAATTTTAATATGGTTGACATATTAACATATTAACTAACACCCAGCTGAAGGCGAGAGCATGAGATAGATATCTGACAGCGTTAGTGGTTCTGCAGTTCACTATTATAGGACAATGTATACTTAACCCAGCCCCAAGTTGCTGGCCAAGAGGTATACATCCACACTTAGAATGAATAAACACTGGTCTCAGTTCAATGTGTAGGTTTACATTTAGGCTTAACAAAGTACATACATTGAAAACCTACATGGTTTCTCTTGTGCAAACGTCACAAATTGACATTTTGTGACGTGAGATGTGTCCTACTTACAGGCAATAAATATCAATCTTATAATTGAACAGAAGTTAAACATCACAGTTTTGGAAAAACAAAAGTTAGGACGAACACAGAACAAGTGTTTGTGTAAGTCCACTAATGCCTGAACTGGCCACTATGAGTTAAAAGTACGGTCTCATGCCCTTTAACATATGTATGTTTGCAAAAGGGCTCGGCAGAGTGAAAGATGAAAATTATTAGGATTTTTAAGTAATAACGTACAGCCTTATTAAAATCTGGGGTAGCAAAATTCAGATCTCCTCCATTGCTAGTGCATGCCCATTTCTGTGGGTACATACGTGTAGATTGGTGTGAGCACAGGGCAGTTCTTGGGATCCTCAACACCAGCCACTAGAAATGCTGGTGTCCCTTCATGACTTCTGCCAAGAACAATCAAGTAATACAGAGAATAAAATACAGAAAGTTACACTGATTAAATTACTATACAAAAACATGCATACTTTGACACTAGACTATTTTTACTTAGTGTTTACAAGAAAGGTTGTAAAATAAAACACTGGGAAACTTCTAGCTTAAGTGTTTCAATCCTGTGACATGGATTATATAGCTTAGGTGCTTGCATACCATCAGAGAAACTTGACCCTTGGAGAAGTAAAAGTGAATGATGTAGCTAAAAGGTGAGACATGCATGAATGTGGCAGTGGCAAAGTTATAATTTTTTATGTATGTAAAATATAGGTGGCAGCAGAGCATTGGAATTCTCTTTCTCTGTGGGTTAACTTCATAGCTGTCTGACCCTTCGCCTAACCTTACGTTCTCACCACATAGCACACGTCACATTACACAACAGTGCTATACTCTGGTGGTTGACAGACAAGATACAGCGCTCCCTTGCAGCTTGTATGCCTGTGAGTCAGATTTGGGTCTTAAAGCCAAATGAGTTATGGCATCCCTTTGCTATACTGAAGTGTTATTTTCAGTTTGGTCGGTAACTCATTACTAACTCGATCCCTATATTGACTCAAGAATTATACTGTTCAACAGATATTCGGTCATGTACCTGACACTGCATACATTAAACAACTGATAAATTATCCCAAACTTCTGCAACACATATGAGATCAATTTTTTTATTGTTCATTTTCTTCTGTGTTGACTTTTAGTTAGGTCATCCACCTATAGTAGAACATTGAGATAACATGATTCATTTCCCTTGGAATACAACGGAAGTCACTTGTTGATCTGGTGAATCCTGCTTTCTCCTTAATTTTACTGAAGTATTTTTCCTCACAAGACATTCTTTAACTGTTCAGCAATGTTGACACCCCTTCTTTTTTTTCCATGCCAACGATTTCAAGGAAACATTCGTGAATTTCTCAGCAATTATATTTCTTGTGCACATATCTTATCTCAAAATAAACATTACTTTTTCTGCGTGGGAAATGTCAGTCATGCCATCAACAGTAATGCCATAACACACAGAGTCTTTCATTCTGCAGACGAATTTGAGAAAAAATTGAAACTGGCAGAGGACAAGCAGTTGCATACTTGCCAACTTTACAGATTGTCCATAAAATGTATGGAAAGTACATACGTTTTACGGTTTTACAGAGGACAACAAAACTTTACGGTTTTCAGGAAGTTCGACATTTATATGTGAACATTTCTGCCATTATTTACAAATGAATAGCGAACAAATAAGTTTTGCGCAAGCGTACCAACATGAAACATGTTTTGCAGTGTTGCTTCTCTCTGCTATTGTGCATAAGCACTCGTAAAATTAGTTTTTAATGTACATTCAGCAGTTGGTCACAGTGAACACTACAGGAGCCAATAACAAAATTCAGTATATGTTTTGGTCCCAGTTTCTTATTGGTGTATTTCATAGCTAACAGTCAATCTGTGGTTTTTTTCTGTGGGCTCTTACAACATGGTGATGTACGTGTTGTTAGGCATTCTTAAGTGACAAGTGTGTTGTTTCTTGTCCAATTCAGCACTTTTCTGTGTGCTTAGAAGCAGTATTTTTAACTTTGAAACTAAAATTATTTTTCCACTGTTGTAATAAATATGACTTATAACTACTGTGTGAGGCAACAAAATTTTGAAGTTGGAAAGATGCATTGCGTGCGTGTTTATACCGTCATGAGCTTGAAAGAAAAAATTATTATTATTTTCTCTTATTGTGATGAGTACGTAAAATAACAATACTTGTGTTTATATGTTAAAAACAAACTGTTCATAATTACTACTTGTGTAATTTTTGTGTGGCATTTATTGGTCATTTAAGGAAGAAGGTATGAAGCACCAAACTATAACTACAATTTGAAGTCACAGGCTTATATGGACATCACAGAATCAAACATAAATTTTCATTAGTAGGCTTTGAAGGCACTGTAACTAGCGCTGAATATTGCCTTACAGTATTTCATAAATCAGAAGGCAATCCAGTTTGATTTTTGACTATATCAGGCCTCATAAAATAAACAAAACTAGTTGAGATTTATTAATATCAAACTTTTTAAAACTATTTATATTTGTAACCGTGCTTACAGGTTGTTTAAAGATGCTAAGTATTTAGGTCTTAATAAATAAGCCTACCTTAAATACAAATAAACTTTTGAAATATTATGTGTGTTGTTATGTGTGCAGTTAGGGTTCTGAAGTTTCTGAAAAATCCCCGGAAAAACTGGGAAAAAAAAAATTTTTTTTCTTTGATGTAAAAATGGGAAAAAATACAAAAAAAAATTCAATAAAAATGCTTGTACTGTTTATGAATTACAAAGCTGGATGGTATATAGAATTACATTTGGGCCCATCTGCAGATACACATAGTACCCTATTGCGAAAATGCAATAACTAGTAAATGTAACATAAAACTTGGTACAGAAAAATAAACAATGTGCATATGAGCTAACCAGAAATAATTGTCATACTCACTCATACCCAACTTTCAATCTCAGTCAAGAAAGTAGTTTCAGTTACAACAAAATATCCCTTCGTAGTTCAAATTCACAAGTAACAGACTAACATAATTATTAATAAAAATTCAAAAAATAAAATATGACAATGGCGGGAAAGGCCGCTAGGCTACTAATTACAATTAAAACAAAGAATTGTGCACAAGTACTCACAGGATGGTACTTGCAGATAGAAACACACACACATTGGATGAACACATTTCTCCGCGGACGCGTGGTCACAACGTTTCGCAGACTACATCTGCTTCATCAGGTGAGTGGAGGCACACTGAAGTCTATTGTCCAGCGGTGGTTGGTAATCAGTACACCTAGCGGCCAACGGGCAAACTAAGGTGCCGGAGGAAGTTTGAAATGTGGGATTGTTATCTGAGGTTAAGGCCAGGCGGCTGTCTGGATTTTGTGATGTATTGATGTGCCAGTTCCAGATTAATGAGTCTCAGAATAGCAAAATTTATAATCGTATTTCCCCAAGATATCGGAAACTAAATTACATTAAAAAAACAATATTTTCAGCATTGCTTAATGCTGTTGGTATGTTCAAATCAACAGCAAATACAACTTGGTAGCTTCTACCCTTATGAAAATAATAGGGGTTGTTACTTTATAATTCCATAAAACTTTTTTACCGTCAGGATTTTCTAACATTTGAAGATGGTTTGTTGAGAAATGAGCCCTGTGTAACAAAAAAGATCCACTTGTTGCAACTGTCTAGGATATACCGTTTATGCTAAAAAAACACTTGAATATTTGCGCTGGCATATCGAGCCTAGAGCATGGGAAATCCTGCTAACATCCATGTGATGTGTGCAGCGTATGGACGACGGTGGACATTCACAGTAAACAAGTACAATACTGTCAGAGTCACACATAAGTTTGTTTCTAACATTCTGCGTACATATCATAGCAGTTGTGAACGAAAATGGTAGGTCCCAGGAAGCTCAAACATGTGTAACTGTATTGTGTTTGTCATGCTAATAATATACCAAACACGAATAACTTTGTGAGGTACTACTTGAAAAAGAAAAATATGAGTACAGTGCCGGTATCAATGTTGTTTCTCCAAACTATGACAGCACAACCACCACAGGTTGCAGTCCCCTGACCGGACTCTCCGGAGCAGCAACAGCTCAGAGCCATGTATCTTCTCCCACATCTTCACAACCTCAACAAAGGCCCAGATGACAGTGTCGATGAGAGAAGGGAAAAAGGTTCCAGGAAGTAGTGGAAAATAACCAGATTCTTAATGTAACAATGAAAGTCATTTCCAGTCCAAGCAACCTCACGTTTACTCAGCAGACCAGTGCCCCCCTTGAACAGCCTCCCGAACTCACGCCTGCCAGACCCAGGACAGGCCTGAATCACGTTATTACCTGCCACTAAACCTCCAAACAGCACCCCCTTGCAGTCCAACAATTCTTTACTGACAATCGCTGCAGCTATCCGGGGTTCAAACTACATCACCCTTCAACAATGTCACCAGTTCCAAACCTCCTCATTCCTACTACTTGGGAAACGTCGCCAACCAAACTTCGTAATTGATCCTAGTGGTAGCGGTCGAAGGCACTGAATGCATAGACATCGACATCGACATAGACATAGCCATAGACAAAGACAGAAGAAAAAGACAAAGACCCGCTCTACGACTGTGTAGCCGCTTATACATTCACCTGTGAGGGCGAAGTAGGGGATGAAGAGGTGAGTGCCTGGCCACGCTTGACTGCACGCGCTGATGTGCACGCCGTTGTGTCCCTCCTCACCCCTCTTTCGAGGCTCGCCGGCCCAGCGATTGAAGGGTGGAGGGACTGCTATCTCGGTGCACACGTATTCGGCCAGGGCCATCTTCCTTAACCCTCTGGCACCTCCCTACCATCCTGTGCGTCACCACGCACATATTTTAAATAAGGTAATGCTGATGCACTGACATAAATCACTCAGGTACCAGGGCGGGGTGAAGTTGCCTAAACAAACTCCCACATTGCACCCTACTGGGCCCCGTGTCACACCAATTTTCACATGTGGGAATCGTGCCGGTACAATGATGTTGGCCGGTGGCTTGTATCGTGGATTTCCCATTTTCTTTATCCTCCATCCTCAGTGCAACTCCATGTTCACACCATGTAACCTTTCTTTAGCTCTCATAATCTTAAATGTTATGAGCCATAAGAATCTCTTCATTCATTCTGTCAGTATTCCTACAAGAAATCCTTTCTACTTGTTCTGACTCTAACGTCATAAAAATGCTTTTAGGTTTTTTTGTGGCTGTTAATGTCTATTTGTTTAGTTTCATTCTTGTGAACAGTACAGTGGTATGCATTGCTATAACTAAATACTTTGTTTTTCAAATGCAGATGACCCACGATCGGAACCCACAATTCGTGCATGTTACACTTTTGCAAATGTCGTAGGATATGATATTCTCTTAATTTATAACATGGGTGTAATTCCAAATACAAAAACACTTCATAGAGCTTAGTCTTGTCGAAATAAACAGTTCTTGCCAAACTGCTTAACAAAGTAGCATGAATGCATAAGACAGTGTGTCGAGCAAGTAGGCTACTTTCATTACACATGCAGCCACAGTTGTGCGGGTTGCGGTTGTGGGTAACATGTATTTAAAATGCAAAGTATTCCATGCTGCAAAGGAACACTGTAATGTTCACAAGCAATGAAATTAAACAAATAAAGACATTAACAGCCCCAAAAAACCACAACCATAAAACCGTTTTTATGACTTTAGAATCAGCAACAAGCATAAAAGATTTCTTGTAGGAATACTGACAGAATGAATGAAGAGATTATGACGGCTCGTAACATTTAAGATTTTGAGAGCCAAAGAGGGGTGACATGGTGTGAACATGGAGTTGCACTGGGAATGGAGGATAAGGAAAATGGGAGATCCGCAATAAAAGCCACCAGCCAAGGTCATCGTACCGCCACAATTTCCACATTATTGGTGTGATCCCTGGCAGTAATCAGAACCGTATAGCCTTGTAGGGAGACAAGCATCGTGACCATTAGACTGTTGTGGCGGTTATAGCTGCCATCATTGATACTGACACATAGTTTTTCAAGTATTTCCTCATAAATATATTTGTATTTGCTTTATTATCAGTTGCCTGGGACCTACACTTTTCGTTCACAACTGCTACAATATGTACGCAGAGTGCTAGAAACAAACTGATCTGCAACTTTCACAGTATCGTACTTGTTGTTTACTGTGAATATCCTCTGTCGTCTAATTCTTCATGCATCACATAGATGTTCGCAGCCAATACTCTAGGCTCTGTATGTCTGTGCGAATATTCAAGTGTGTTTTGAGCATAAACTGTATGTCCTAGACAGTTGCAACAAGTAGACCTTTTTTGCTACACATGTTTCATTTTTCAATAAACCATCTTAAAATGTTCGAAAATCCTAACAGTAAGAAAGTTGTTTTCAATTAGAAGGTAGCCACCCCTATTAGTTTCATAATGGTGGAAGTTACCAAGTTGTATTTGCTATTGGTTTGAAGATCCCAACAGCATTAAGCAATGCTGAAAATATTGGTATTTTATGTAATTCAGTTTCTGATATTTTGGGGAAATACGATTGTAAATTTTGATATTCAAAGACTTGGTAGTCTCTTAATATTAAGTTTCGGCGAAAAAATTAAAAATATAAATTCTGCTTGTTTTTTCACCTGCCGGAGTTTGTCGGTGTTGTTCAGGAAGACCCTGTGTGTCTTTGACGAGTCCTTTGTTTATGGACTAGAGGTGCATTTTTAAAAACTTCAATTTCTTTTACCATTGCTCAACAGTTAATGCACTGACATTAAATATTAATAAAAAATATTTATTTATAAATAATATATTGGAACTACTTATTGCAAATTATCAGTCCTCAAACATAAATAAGAGTGTCTCGGTAAATTTGGCAGTACTGATAATTTGCCATTCTTTTGTCTCTCTTTTGTTTTCAACTTACACTGATATTTGTGAAAATATTTCTAATTCTACCAAAGAAGTGCAGTACCTATCAGGTAATATAAATGTGTTTCAGTAGCTCAGCAGCTTTAATGTATTTTTTTTTTTACTGTCATAACAGTCCCAGATTATCAGTACTGTCAAATAAACCAAGTCTCCCATATTTTTAGTTACATACTATAGTTTGTTTAGTGATATTATTGGTCCTTGCTGTACATTTTGGTTGCAATACAGTGATAATGCTAAGTTAAATATTTCATTAGTTAACAACTGCAGTGCTTATTATCAGAAAACTGAAAAATAATAAATTTTGTAACAAATATACAGCATGTTCCTCAATTTGTCTGACATGCTTCAGGAGTGTGTTCCTCAGACTTAAATGTGCAGGGAACACAGATAGTTACTGTGGAGAAACCCATCCATTGCTTTGGAGCATATCGTGTGAACCACTGCACGTACTTCTATACTTTGCATATTTGTGTCTGCTTTCTTTCAAATTCATCCATGTTACTTGTAAATGCTGCATAGAAATTTTTTTATGTGGTGTTTTTTATTCCCAATGTTCTGAGGAATAGATCCCTGAAGTCAGTCGGTCGAACTTCGGAATAACCTATATATTAAGAAATCTAACTGTTTAATACTGGTGATCATGTATTGCTATAGGAAAGTGAACACATATGTTGAAGATATGTCCAGGTATTGTTTGGAAACTAATTATAGATTAATTTGATTTCAGAATGCCAAAATTGTGCCTTTTGGGCAAAGTGTTGCTGCCAAGGAAGTGGTAAGTGAAATTATTTTTCTTGTCAAACACTTTATTAATGGAGTAGTTTTTCAAACTACCGATATTTTCTGCCTTGACATTTAACATCCTGAGACATTAGAAACTTCTCTGATTCATGAAATTCGTCTCTTACTTAAACATCTCATGAATTTCGTACTTTATTTGACCACATAACTTTGCTTATTTTTCTCAGATGTTTCAGCACTGTTTTGGTGAAAAAACAATTACAATATATCGCAAGTGGTGTAGGAACATATTGTAAAACACACATTCTTTGACAATGGATCTAACAACAACAGTGATATTCGAAAACATTCCTATGTCCCTTCTGAAAATAATAATAATAATAATAATAATAATAATAATAATAATAATAATAATAATAATAGTAATAACAATACTAATATTAACAAAAGGCAAAATACAAGCACTTGCTACTATATGTTATTTAGAAATATATTTTGCCAAATACACACACACACACTCACGCACACACGTCCACACACAGCTAAACTGAAAGGTTTTTAAGTACAGGTGTAAATCTGAAAAACCTTTAGTGCCTCATGTCATATCACAGTAAAATATATGATGAAATGGATTTGTTTGATAGCTATTTTAACGATGCAAATAAAGATAAAACAACAGTAATTGTTCAAGTAATATATATACAGTAGAATATCTTATCCGTACTTCTAAACACCGGAATATTCTAAATAACGGACATATTTAGAAATACTGTAATTTTTTTTTGGTTAAATATTTTTATAACAGCTGCGTCGTATTTATTTGTGCCATAGTGTCGCTTGCTGTGCAGTACTGTGCAGAAGGCCACGATCGTGGTAGTTTTAAAGGCTGCCACTACTAACTAGTAGCGCTGTAATCGACATCCGTGTCCTATCGTATTAGTACCCACGTGTTTGTGGTAATTATTGCATCAGCACGAACACTTTAACGGTTTTGTGGTGGATAAGATGGAAAAGTTTAAACGTAAACGCGATTCTCAAAGTGATAAAAGTGATACGAAGCGGACTCGAAATGTGTTGACGATTCTACAGAAGATTGAACTGCTAAAACAATTGGACTGCGGTACAAGTGTGTCGAAACTTCAAACCGAATACGGCGTTGGAAGATCGACCATCTACGATGTCAAGGCGCAAAAAGAAAAGACTCTACAGTTTGTTTCTGAAATGGACTCATTGGCAAGCATGTCGAAGCGGAAAACTTTACGAGGAGCAAAGAATGCGGATCACGACAAAGCACTGTACGAATGGTTCCGGCAACGAAGGAGTGAAGGGCTTCCTATTTCTGGCCCGATGTTAATGGAGAAAGCGAGCCAGTTTCACAAGGAACTAGAAATTGAAGATGCGTGTGAATATTCAGTAGGATGGCTGCATAAATTTAGGATTCGTCATGGAATTCGGTACTTGAAAGTTTGTGGTGAAAAGATGTCAGCGAACATCGAACTTGTGGAAGAATATGTTGTGGAATTTTCGGAGCTAGTGAAACAACATAATCTGTCTCCACAACAGATTTACAACATGGACGAGACTGGGTTGTTTTGGCGTTGTCTACCATGAAGTACATTAGCGTGTAGGTGACGAAAAATCTGCTCCGGGTGGAAAAGAATCGAAGGAAAGGTTAACTGTTATGTTATGCTCAAACGCAGCAGGCACACACAAATGTAAAATGATGGTGATAGGTAAAAGTGCTAAACCTCGAGCTTTCAAAGGCATGAAGATTTTTCCTGTGTTTAAACCGTTCAAACAAACGAGCATGGGTGACACAAGAACTGTTCAAGGACTGGTTCAGTAACCATTTTGTATGTGAAGCACGGGAGCATGCAAGAAGTGTTGGGTTGCCAGACAGTGCGGAAATTGTTCTTCTTATTGATAATTGCCCAGCCCATCCTCCAGCAGAACATCTCGCCAAGGATAATGTTTTTGTATCGTATCTGCCACCAAACTGCACAGCTTTGATACAACCAATGGACCAGGGAATCATAAAAAATTTGAAGTGCCACTACCGCAAAAAACTTTTGCAAAAGATTGTACACTGTGAAGATACGTTCAGCTTCGAAAGCTTCAAGAAATCTTTTACGTTGAAAGAAGCTGTTTGGTGTCTCTCTCGCGCCTGGAATGATGTCACGCCTGCAGTTTTGAAAAATTGCTGGCACAACATTTTGGTTTCTACCGAATTCTGTGACGACGCTGCGACAGAAAGCAGCGACGAGTTCCGAGGGTTCGATCTTGCAACGGACGAAGAAACCACTGACTATAGTGAATTCATTTCCTGTGTGGCAGTCGACATTCCTGATTTACGAGACGACGACATCAAAAAATGGATTAGCATTGATGGAGATGCTCCAGTTACTGAATCGCTGACAGACACCGAAATTATTGATTCAGTAATAGGTCGAAAAGAAGAGGAAAATGACAGCAGTGATGAAGATTGTGCGGCAGCTAGGGAAGAAGCTTCGTGTTTGTCAATGTCCGAGGCCATATCGAGCTGCGAGAAGCTTATTAATTTTATGGAACAAAAATCTTTCGTAACAGAGCAGGAAGTGATGCAGATGTACCGACTGAAAGAAAAGTTTGTGCGCGAAAAAGAAATACGTATTCGTCAAACAAAGCTGACGGATTTATTCACATCAGCTTCTTCTTCCAGTCGTTAACTGCAGCAAACAAAGGTACTGTAAATTAAAACATGTTTTTCTGAAGTTTTATGTGTTTGTCTCGCTGTAAATATGTTGTTTTTGTATATTAATTGTTGTTTGTATGCCTAAACTGAGCCGAGTGGTACATATATTTAAAGATTTGTCTTTCATAATCAATCGTTTGTAATAAAAATTTTTTTTTAACCATCTGATGTGGTTCTATAGCAGTGTTGACATTCATATCTATTATCCGGAATTTTCCATTATCCGGACGTAGCTAAGTCCCGACGAGTCCGGATAAAAGATATTCTACTGTATATATATATATATATACAGTGAACCCTCGATAACTCGGACCTCGATGTCCCGGACTTCGGATAACTCGGACAGAATTTTTAAAAAATTTTAATAATTTTTAATAATTTATTTTTTGGTTAAAAGACATAAAAAATCGTTTCTGCTGGATTTAAATTCATCACATTATATTTTAGAACAGTATTAAACTTTATATAAAGTCGTCCATCGCTACTTAGCCTTTAATAACCCCACAGTGAATATCTGGCAAGTTCAGTGTAGTAAAATGTTGCTAGCGAGGCGCGCGGCGCGTGAGTAAAGATGTAACGCAGCAGGCCGACCTCTCACTTCTTTATCTTTCCTCCCTCTTCGCCCAGCGAGCCAGGCACGCACGTGTGTCGTAAATAAACATTTCAGCATGGGTCTTGTGAAATGACGGTAACTACGGGTTATAATGACACATAAACGGAAAATTATTTTGTTCTGGTATGCACAATGAATTCAGGGTTGCAAAACAAATTGTCCCGGACATTAAAAAGAAAAATTAATAATCATTGCTTTGCAATGCGATGTAGAAAAATTGGCGAGAAGGTATTACGCCCCTTTAACAACAATGTTTTCAAGAGCCGATGTGGGTGGTGAAAGAACAACACAACATCCATGCCCAAGCCGGACACGATGAGTCACGCTCGCTGGTTGATGATGCTCTGTTGATAACAAAACGGCGTCTGGAGAGTTGTAACGTTTTAAGCGTGAATCGGATTTGTTTATAAACTAATTAACGGGAAATAATAGCGTACATGTAATGAACCGTAAAATGTAAACGTCTTATGCGGGATAATTTTAAACGATTTTCATTGAGTGACGCACGTGAATGGATTAACAAGATTTTGTAGTCTTAATTTTTCCATTTTACTATACACCGACAAAATCTTTTTCTATATTTTAGAAGAAATGTTCACGTTATGAACGAGTAAATATAGAAAAAAAAATGTACATTTGTTATATTCTACACCAAAAAAAAAATTAGAAGGTAATTTTTTGAAAACCCCTTATAATGGCCGCACCTCATTTTTTGGGCATAAAATTTGGTCAAAAATATGCGGTGATTACGCGAGTAAATACGGTAACTCTGTAGAACATGATTAAAATTTTATTGCTTTAGAATATGACAATTTGTGTAAGAATACAGCTGTAAATTATGTGTTCTATGATGCAATTTACATACATAAAATTAAATTTTAAAATTAGTAGTGTTAAAATATGTTCACATAATTTACAGTGACCCAGAAGGATTGTTAATTACAGTACCGTTTTTATTCATGTATACGAGGAAAATTATTTTTATACCTTTGTAACTATGAAGGAGGGTAGAGTAACTATCAGGCTAGCAGCTGGCTGCTGCCCCTACACTGTGACATACGGACGTAAGGTATTTTTCAATGTAAACATCTTGTGTGAGATGCGTGTGGTCACGTGCGGCGTTTGTATTGCACGAGACTGTACTGGTTGACCTTGACTACTTCCGCTCGCAACCTCCCTAGCTTATCTCCAACGATCATTTCTTATCTCTCTTACACGTGCACACACATTGGCTGTCGCCAGCATAAGACGAAAACTTTTATGTGATAGAGGGTTGCCTGGTGCCAGCTTCTAGCAAAGAGATAAAAAAAAAGATCGGCCAGAAGTAGCAGCATAAAAAATAAATAAAGATCTGATTGCCCACATTGTTTGACATTCTTTTTTAGTCCTCCACGTTACGTTAATTTTCCCACTGCATGGTGGCCCTCCCGTAACTTGATACAATAGTTACGTACAAAACAGTATTTATTGCAGCCTCTTTTCTTGTAGAAATAATAGCGTACTAATTTCTTCGCATTTCTAGTGATTAATGACTGATTATCCCACCTCCCCGGACACCCCTCGATAACACGGACAAATCGTAACTCGGACAGCTTCTCCCCCCTTTTAGTCCGAGTTATCGAGGGATCACTGTATATATATATATATATATATATATATATATATATATATATATATATATATATACACACACACACACACACACACACACACGCATGCACTTTAAGGCTGCCACCTACCTGCGTGTCAAAGGCTCAGAAGAGTCTGAGCTATAAGGGTGATCTTCAAGTACATATCAAATGGTGCATCACAACCACAACCAGCCATTCACTGAAATAGTGTGCATGAAGCCTGCCGATCATTTTTAACTATGGGACTTTATGCAATAACCATATAATTTTAGTGTGGCAAAGTCTTTAAGAATGTTCAGTGCATGTTTCTGAATTTTGCGTACATATGGTAAGTACATTTTGAAGTATGGCGTCCTGAAAATGCTATTTTTAGCTATGCTGGGGTGTTTATAAACAATATTTTTGGTGAACATGGTGTTTTAAAAATGATATTCTGTACCTGTTTAAAGTGTGTTGGTACATTGGCACTACAGGCGCATGTGGAATAGTTTATTAAAAAGACATTTCCATGTACATTACATGTAGTGATGCACCGAATCCGATATGTACGGTTAATAACTAGCAATAATTATGTTTTACTGATTGATTGTAAATGCCAATTATTATAAAACAATACAGTATCTATTTAAGTTGACTTCTGTTATTGCCCAGTTCCACTGCACTGAACATTTGAATTCCAAGATTATGGCAATGAATCCATTTTCCAACATGAGCGTTAGAAATAACTGAAGCAATACCTGTTTGTTAACTGCAATGTTGGATAACTCTTTCTTGACCCAAACTTCTTTTCCACTATTCATATTTTATTAGCATGTGAAAATCAAAGTTTTCACACAGTATTGTCTGTCTTGTGCTGTCATGTTTCCCACTCTGACTCCATGGAATCTCATAACATCTCCTGGTTTAAGTCCCAGTCCTCAGTCATTGTTAATAATAATATCAATAAAAGGTACGCCAGATGTACTTCAAAACTACACTTTATTAGTGCATGGATGACAACCTTCCATCTTAAAGACCAGAATATGATTTCAGTGAACCCTCGATAACTCGGACCTCAATGTCCCGGACTTCGGATAACTTGGAAACATTTTTAAAGAAATTTTAATATTCTTTAATTAATTATTTCTTGCTTAAAAGACGTAAAAAATCGTTTCTGCCAGATTTAAATTCATCACATTATATTTTAGAACAGTATTAAACTTTATAACGAAGTCGTCCATCGCTACTTAGCCTTTAATAATCCCACAGTAAATATCTGGCAGGGTCCGTGTGGTAAAATGTTGCTAGCAAGGTGTGCGACGTGCGAGTAAAGATACAACGCTGCAGGCTGACCTCTCACTTCTTTACCTTTCCTCCCTCTTCGTCCTGGGAGCAGGGCTCGCACATGTGTCGTAAATAAACATTTCAGCATGGTGCTTGTGAAATGACGGTAACTACGGGTTACAATGACACATAAACGGAAAATTATTTTGTTCTGGTATGTACAATGAATTCAGGGATACAAAACAAATTGTCCCGGATATTAAAAAGAAAAATTAAAAATCATTGCTTTGCATTGCGATGTAGAAAAATTGGTGAGAAGGTTTTACGCCCCTTTAACAACAATGTTTTCAAGAGCCGATGTGGGTGGTGAAAGAACAACACAACATCCATGCCCAAGCCGGACACGATGAGTCACGCTCGCTGGTTGATGATGCTCTGTTAATAACGTAACGGCGTCTGGAGAGTTGTAACGTTTTAAGCATGAATCGGATCTGTTTTTAAAGTACTTAACTGGAAATAATAGCGTACATGTAATGGACCGTAAAATGTAAACGTCTTATGCGGGATAATTTTAAACGATTTTCATTGAGTAACGCACATTAATGGATTAACAAGATTTTGTAGTCTTAATTTTCCCATGTTTGCTATACACTGACAAAATCTTTTTCTTTATTTTAGAAGAAATGGTCACATTATGAACTAGTAAATATAGAAAAAAATGTACATTTGTTATATTCTACACCAAAAAAATTAAAAAGGTCATTTTTTTGAAAACCCCTTACAATGGCCGCATCCCATTTTTTGGGCCTAAAATTTGGTCAAAAATATGCAGCGATTATGCGAGTAAATACGGTAACTCTGTAGAACATGATTAAAATTTTAGTGCTTTATAATATGACAATTTGTGTAAGAATACAGCTGTAAATTAAGTGTTCTATGATGCAATTTACATACATAAAATTAAATTTTAAAATTAGTATTGTTAAAATGTGTTCACATAATGTACAGTGACCCAGAAGGATTTTTAATTACAGTACCGTTTTTATTCATGTAAACGAGGAAAATTATTTTTATACCTTTGTAACTTTGTAGGAGGGTAGAGTAAGTATCAGGTTAGTAGTTGGCTGCTGCCCCTACGCTGTGACATATGGACATAAGGTATTTTTCAATGTAAACATCTTGTGTGAGATGCGTGTGATCACGTACGGCGTTTGTATTGCATGAGACTGTACTGGTTGACCTTGACTACTTCCGTTCGCAACCTCCCTAGCTTATCTCCAACGATCATTTCTTATTTCTCTCACACGTGCAGGCACATTGGCTGACGCCAGCCAGACGAAAACTTTTATGTGATGGAAGGGTGCCTGGTGCCAGCTTCTAGCACAGAGATAAAAAAAAGGATCAGCCAGTAGTAGCAGCATAAAAAAATAAATAAAGATCTGACTGCCCACATTGTTTGACATTTTTTTATAGTTCTCCACATTACGTTAATTTTCCCACTGCATGGTGGCCCTCCCGTAACTTGATACGACAGTTACGTACAAAACAATATGTATTGCAGCCTCTTTTGCTTGTAAAAATAATAGTGTACTAATTTCTTCGCGTTTCTTGTGATTAATGACTGATTATCCCACCTTCACGGACACCCCTCGATAACACGGACAAATCGTAACTCGGACAGCTTCTTCCTCCTTTTAGTCCGAGTTATCAAGGGTTCACTGTACTAGTATGACAACATCTGTATTCATCAAACATGTCAGTACCAACTTAAACACAAGTTGCCGTCACGGGTTTACGTGCAAGGAAGTAGTACACATTTATAATAAGAATTACTAAATACTAAACATATTCAACACTCCCCATTGATCTATGGTAAAACAAAGAGAATAATACTAGCCCATATTTATACCTCTTATACAAAAACTATGTTCGGCAACAGACAATGACTTCGTAAAATCATCTGCTAACATTTTGTCTGTATACATAATGCACTTCTAAGGGAGTACAGTCCGTACACTACACATTTGCCTGATTTTGACATTTCTTTTCTGAGAAACATGCCTGGCAGTTCTATTGTCTTAACCATTAAAAGTGTCTTTGAGCAGGCATTAGACACCACGTTTTTCCAAGAAGTCAGGATGGTTGGAAGGGTCAACACAATGGAACTGTTGGGCAAGTTTCTTAAAAGACATATGTCAAAATCAGGCAAACTTATGCTGTGTAGACTATACCAACAATTTTGGCATTTTACATGTTTAAACTTTTTAACAGTTCTGAATGACATTCCTTTGACAGATCTTTATACAGTTTTCATATCTATCAAAATTTATACTAATACCGTATTTAACTTGCCCTGTATATTTTACACTTAAATGTGTACAAAATTACATTTTCAGTTAAAAATTTTCTTCTTAAATGTTTCAGAAAATTAAAAAATCACCTATATACGACGCAATTATAGTGTAGAAACCAATTCTTTTCTTACAATAGATACAAGAATAAAATTTGGATTTTAGAAATTCTAGCTGTAACAGAACATTTTTAATTTTCTCATACCAAATTCCAGAAGGTTGTTTAAAGCTGCAAATGGCTGTTTATTACATTCATTTTGAAAACCCTCAGCTTGTTTTATGTTAACAGTTTAAGGCAGTTGTTCACCATGTAAAAATTCTGTATCTACATCCAGGTGGTCTATACTTAAATTTAGTTTTACAGATAAAGCCAATAAAAATCTTAAAGAATTTTCAGAGATATCATTTTAATAACGTGACATACAAGAGCATTGTTTCGGCGGATCGCCATTTATGCTTGCTAAACAACAAGATCAGTGCTACCACCACATAACATTAGACAACTTACTTCCTAAATACAACACATTTTTCTATGGCTACCACAAACACGAGTAAAGGTTTCAAGGAAATTAATACAGTATATTTTCGATTTATGTTGTTTTGGATTAGTGTCTCTCGTGTTTAAGTACCTATGTTCCAATTTAAGAAGTTGGTGATTCAGAACATCATCTTTTTTACGATGTTTCTGTTACCTTATGTTTCTCTTTGGTTTAACCAAAACTTTGTGCATAAATCGAGTAATGCACAGTTGTTTTAACACTTAATTTGTTCTAAGTAGTGTAAGATACATGTGACAAAGCCCTATCTTATCATAGTTACGCTATGACAGATGTTGCTTGCTTACCATGCACATGCAGGTCAGTCCACCCATTTAGGCCAGCATGACACTGTTTCCCCTTCCCCTCCATAGAGCAAGCCTTAGCCTTTCAGTCTCTGTGTGAACAGAGTTTTAAATGTTCTGCTGTTAACTTTAATGTGCTATAAATGTGTTAGCATCAGATCACTTCAATTTTTGCATTTTACTGTGTAAAATGGCTTCAAAACAGCTGAGTTTATGTTGAAATTATGCACAGATTACCTGTCTCCTTATCCAAAATTAAATTTTTGCAATGTTTTAATACATGTGAGAGGGCTATTGACATAAGTAAATTGTTACATGAACTAATTCTTTGTTTAGTGATATGTTATTATTTCATGCAAAAATATTTTAAAATATTTTACACTGAATTTTTTTCAGTTATATAAGACAGTTTTCTGCACTAAAGTTGTGTTCAGACACAAATTGTCCTCTCATGCAAAAATATTTTAAAATATTTTACATTGAATTTTATCAGTGTTATAAGACTCTTTTCCATGACTAAAATTGCACTGTCTGCAGTGAATATAAATAGTATATAAAGTATACGAGCACAAAAGTCAGAGATGTTATCTCTGCAATATATGAGCACATGTGCAGAAGTTACAGTAGTGTCAGATCGTATTGACCGTTGGGGTGCTAGTGATATGAATCATGTTTATAACACTACATTTTAAACGGCATGTAAACGTTAAATGGTGGTCCAAACTGTTGGAGTTGGTAGCAGTGTATTCGACAGTCTTTTTTAGAGCAATCCCTTTTGCTGTTGCCTTTTTGTTCTTCCGGTGTGAACGTGCTGCGTGAACGGCTGCGATGTTGTTCGTAACTGTGTATATTGTTAAACATCCACTTTTATAATTAACAGGTTATGGGCCCAGAATGCAGTCGTGTTGGAAATAATGCAATTCGCAACTGAAAGTACGGCCATCGTGTCAGGATGTGTTTAAAGTGTAACACGAGTTTAACCTCAACTGAAAGCATGGCTAGATCTGGTTCCTTGCCACCTATCGAAAAACTCGAAGGCACGAATAAATACAATACTTGGAAATTCTTAATGGAACTGTATCTAGCGCATGAAGACTTGTGGGCCTGTGTTGTTCCGGAAACTAATGAGTCGGAAAAACCGGATACGAAGAAAGATCAAAAACGAGGGCGAAAATTTGCTTCATGGTACAGCCGCATTGTCTCATTCACTTACGATCGTCGAAAACCGCAAGAGAAGCCTGGGAGAGTCTTAAAAAGGCATACTAAGACAAGGGACTGAGTGGCGATTAGGCTTGTTACGAAGATTGTTTGGGGTGTGGTTAGAAGGTTACTGAAAAATGGAAGAGTATGTAACAGAGGTTATGTTGCTCGCTCAACAGTTGGCAGACATCAGCTCGCCCATTGACGACGAGTTTGTTGGTGTAATCATGTTAAGTGGTTTGCCTACAGAATATGATCCTATAGTAATGGCATTGGAGAGTTAACAAGCACAAATAACGAGTGAATTTGTTAAAAGCAAGTTGCTTCAAGAAGATGCCAAGCGCTCTTTTGGGGATCAGCAGAACCATATTGATGCAGCATTCTTATCCAGCGGCAAAAGTCGTGCATCTTCACAGGTAGGAAGTAGCGCAAATGTCAAGAAATCCAAGAATAAAGCTAGTTTTAGATGTTTCAGCTGTAATGAGCCTGGTCATATAGCTCGTTACTGTCCGAAGCAGGGAACTAAGGGTAAAGGACAGGGTGACTGGTCACTGTTGACAGTGCTGTCCACAAGTGAAGATGAACATGTTTGGTATGTGGACTCAGGTGCTACCAGTCACATGATAAATTGTAAAGACTGGTCTAAGAACTATAATGAAATTACTAGTAAAGATGTTACCTGTGCCAACAATGAAAAACTGTGTGGTTTTGGTGTAAGGGATGTAAGTGTCAGAATAGGCAAGAAGGGTCATAAAACAATAAAAATGTCACATACGTGCCAAATCTGACGACAAATCTCCTATCAGTTAGCGCCATGGTTAAAAGAGGTATGGTGGTGACGTGTACTGCAAAGGTTGCCAAATATACCAGGAGTGTGACTGTAAGATTGAATGTGATGTCAAAGTAACTACATCTGAAGTTGGTGGCATTTATAAATTGGATGTGATATCTGACAGAGCAAATTTTGTGATGGAGAAACAGATGCAAGCATTGTGGCACAGAAGACTGGGCCATCTGAGTGAGCGAAACATGAAACTTCTTCGTGACTGCATGGCTACAGGAGTGATATTCTCTGATGAAGAAGCAGAACCTTGTATTTACTGTCTGAAGGGAAAGCAGTCAAGAAAACCGTTCAGTAAAAGTGGAGCAAGAAGAGCCACACACAAGCTAGGGCTCATACACACAGACTTGTGTGGTCCCATGGAAGAGGCATCTCTGAATGGTGCCTACTACCTTCTGACATTCATTGATAATGCCACAAGGAAAACCTTTGGTTACTTCCTCAATTCTAAAAGTGAAGTCACATGTAAATTCAAGGAGTTTAAGGCTCTTGTAGAAAATGAGACAGGAATGAATGTGAAAGTTCTGCGATCAGACAACGGAAAAGAATACGTCAATCATGTACTTCACGATTACCTATTGTCAAATGGCATACGACATCAGCTGACAGTGGATTACACTCCAGAACAGAATGGAGTGGCAGAACGAGCTAACAGAACAATCATCGAAAAGGCCCGTTCTATGCTCCAAGACTCAGGCTTGGGAAAACAGTATTAGGCTGAGGCAGTCAACACAGCCATTTACCTTAAAAACAGATCACCAACAATGGCACTGAAGAACATGACACCAGAAGAAACATGGACAGGTGAGAAGGTCTGCTTAAAAAGGCTATTTATGGGTTAAAACAATCTTCTAGTGTGTGAAACAAAAAGTTGCATGCTGCACTTGTAGAGATAGGCTACAAGAGGTCAGAAAACGAGCCCTGTGTATACAGCAAGGTCAGTGAGAAGGGTATTGTTGTTGTTGCTGTGTATGTTGACGATTTTGTAATATTCTCTGGTGATAAGTCGGAAAAGGCCAGACTCAAAAATGAAGTAATGCGCAGGTTTAAGTCCACTGACCTTGGCAAAGCAAGTAACTGTCTTGGAATGAGAATTAGGCGTGACAGGAACAAGGGAGAGATCTATGTGGACCAGCAGAAATACACTGCTGAATTGTTATAAAAATGTGGTATGGTGGACTGTAACTCTAGCACCCCACTGGATATCAACTATTAACTCAGCAAATTTAACGAAGTCAGCAAGGAGTAAAATTTCTCACACTTAGCATACCAGTGCTTGATAGGTTATCTTACGTACTTGGCAGTGTGCACAAGACCAGACATTGCACATGCTGTCAGTATGTTAAGTCAGTTCAACACCAAATACAATGAAGAACACTGGAGAAGTGCGAAGAGACTGCTGAGATATTTGAAGGAGAACCCTGAGTCACTGCCTTGTTTTCAAGAAAACTGACAAATATGTTCAGCGATTTGTTGATGCAGACTGGGCAAATGACGAGCAGAACAGGTGGTCATACACAGGCTTTGTGTTTCGGCTGGGCGGTGCTGCTGTGTCATGGGAGTTGAAGAAACAGCGTACTGTGGCTCTGTCAAGTACGGAGGCAGAGTATATGGCCCTGGCAGAAGCTACTAAGGAGGCCATTTACATCAAAGGACTTCTCAATGAACTACTAGGGAATTCAGTGTGTGTTGAACTGTTCTGCGACAACCAGGGAGCACAGAAGCTGGCTTGCAAGCCAGTGTTTCACAACAGAACAAAGCACTTAGATGTACGCCATCACTTCATCAGGGAAGCTGTTGAGAGTAAGAAGATCAAACTTTCATATGTGCCGACTAAGAAGATGGTTGCAGATGTGCTGACAAAAGGAGTGATTAGTGCTATGCATTGTGTTTGTGTTGATGGGTTAGGTGTGAAACCTGTCAATTAAGGGAGAGTGTTAGAGTTGGTAGCAGTGTAATCAATAGTCTTTTTTAGGGTTATCCCTTTTACTGTTGCCTTCTTGTTCTTCCGGTATGAATGTGCTGCGTGAATGGCTGCGATGTTGTTCATAACTGTGTATATCATGAAACATCCACTTTTATAATTAACACAAACAACTGAACAAAAGCTGCAATTAATTGCCAGATTAGATGGTGATGGAGCTTGCTATTGATTATAGCATTGGTGTACAAACTGTTTGAGACATAAAATGCAACATAGAAAAATGCCTTGATTTTGCTTTTTAAAAAAAACTGCTACAGTGTTGCATGTCTTTCGAAATGGAAGACTTTGAAAATTTCAACACAAAAAATTTTTATGTCGCTATGCTTCATTAGCTCAATTACAAATGAGCAGATAGGATACTGGTGTCCAGCCCTATGTTGGTGGAGAAATCATTAATGTGTTCTAAGCATGCACACGAAGCAGTCAGCAGCAAGTGATTGCTGCCATCTTTGAGATGTGTCCAGTTACAGAGACTTAGCCGCACATTAGGCAATCATCAGAAATGCTTAACTTACTCTTCCCCTCCTTTCCCTGTGGCAGGCACAATGCAAGTCCGCTGCTGGTGCTGCTTGCTGGGATGAGAGGAAGTGGTGCCAGCTGCAGACTTGTTGCCTTTCCTCAAGTCCCTCTTCCTGTTGCTTCAGCTAGATAGCGTGCATGTGATAAATAAGTCGCACGCAAGGTCACATCATACGGCATGGTGCAGGACTTTCGTTTTTTTAATGTGCAGCCTGTTAGAACTGCAACATCTCACACGGTCGTTTATGAAAAGAGAAATAAGAAAAGTGTTTACAAACATGTAAATTGAAAATGATACATGTCTTATTGCTTGTTAAATATTGCAGTTGTTAAATGTACTAAAGCTACTGGTTATAATAACGATGTCAAAAAGCAGGTAAGAAGCTGAACTTGTTTTCCAAGCTGTCATTTTACTGTTCATCACTGATAAACTAGTGCAATGCTGCTGGTTGGTTGATTGATGTTTGGTCATGGGTAGCAGGCCTGACTCAAATTAAGTTGTTTCAAGTAACGTCGCAAAGGGATCATGATAACCAATCCGATATGGGTGTGACAGATGATAGGGCGCCAGTAATACTCCCCTCGTATTAATTACACTTTAGAGACTCTTGGGTGACTCAGGAGGTGGTCTGTTTGTTGTGCTCGGCCATCCCGCCAACGTCATTCTTATGCTTATGGTGACATAGGTCGTAACACACTATACCATGATGTAACTGCAATGCTCCAGTTCAACGAGACTTTATTGGTGAAAAAATACAAGGTGCATTGATATTATGTTTACGTACGCAACAAGGTATTGGGATGTTCCATTACCGTGAATAATATATGTAAGTCCCTAGTAGTGGTTAGGTACGAAGTGAATGATGGATGTCTCTGTGGCATATGAAAATGCAGCTCTTTAGCAGCAAGGGTCTGCGGCCACTAGGATGGACCGACAGTTTACTTAGTGACGGACACAGCTGTAAAATGTGAATGCTCTAGATAACGATGCTTTGTTTTCCCCCTTAACACAACACAAGGCAGTCTATCCCCGGGCACTTAACAGTGTGATGATGACTCTACAGGCGTGTTTATGGTACTCGAGTTGGTGATTATGAATTATGCCTGCGGAATGAATGTACTCACTGCGATCAACATAACTGACGTATCATGAATGCTTCTCCCTCCTCTATGATATGCAATGGATGTGGATGATGCGTACGTAACCTTGGAGTTCAACTCACTACCCAATGGCGAGCATTAACGCGCACACGTGGTCGGTTACAACTATAGGTTATGTCCTTAAAATTATGATAAAACTGGGAAATTACGCAGTGGACCTATACACCAAATGAATATAATGCACCATAAATTATATCTGTCCTGAATATTTATCCGGAATGCTTGGATGGCTCTCGCTATAAGTTCCCTAGTCCCGCGGCGATGCTTGAATGTGCACGTGGTTTTAAATTAAAAGTACCAAAACTGGTAATAATTATTAATTGAAGCAGACTAGCAATACTAGGGGGAATGTCTGAAAACGTGAACTTGCACAGGTGAACCGGTATACTATATGAAGACTATTGAAAACTAAATCAGTAACAAAGTTTGAAGTGCACACGGACAGCGTCCTCCCTGTTCAGACGGCACTGACGAACTGCTACGAGCATGATGGCCGCCAAGGGCTAATCGACCCAGACGGGGTGCGTAACTTCCGGCCACCTTGTTGCACGTTTTAATATATTTAAAGAAATGGCACAGCATTAACTATTACAAGTAAGGCAATTTACATGATTAAATATTTGCATGTGGTATTGCTTTTGAGTGTTTATTATGAATTAAATGTTATGCTTTGCTGTGATTGGCCAACTAGCTTGGCTGCCTATTTAAAACGTTCATGTGAATATTTCCTGCAGTTAAACATCTGAAAACACTACATGCCGGAATAACAATATTTTGATAAATAACAATGAGAGTCTGTGGCAAATGAATGAAGGGTAGTGGTGGTTTGAGGTTTCGTTGTGCTGTAATGGGCTTAACCCACTGCTGGCCCTTTGGCTGGCGTCACAAGTTGCATCACACTTTTCAGGAACATAACCCCAACGTTAATCGAGGACTTACTGTACCATATTTCTGAGTAAAGCCCTACACAACAACCATAGCTTTGTGCTTTGGTTCTAATTTAAGACATTTCTTAACTCTTAGGCACCCATTTACACTCAACGACATTGCAATTAGATGATCTATCAAAAACCATGTATCATTTTGAACCAAGGAGTTATACTCTTATAGCAGAGCAACACAACATTTGTCTCTGTTATTGCTTTTAAGAGCTGCAAAGTAACATGGTGGTTCATTGTTTGCACACAAAATCCTAACATAATCAGGAAATACCCTTTGAACATACTGTCATCTAGGGTATTGTGATTCTGCTGCAGTTGAATTACCTTTTCCATTGTACTTGTTGGAATAAATATTTGCAACATTATCTGTGATGAAACTTTCAGCATCCTCATTGGCACTCTCATCAACAAAGCCATAAAAGTCAGATAATTTATCTGATTCTTGCATCTGCCTGAAACCTTATGACATCTTTCAGGTGTCATCTACTATCCTCGAAGCCATAATAGTCTGATTATGCACATGATTTTGGAGATTTCATAGTATCTACATCATCTTCCACTAGAACAGCTGGAGGTTGTTGTGCTGGTACAATACTAAGCACTGAATATGATACTGGGTCTTAATGTACAATCATATGACTATTGGATTCTTAGACTTTAACAACTGTAGCAACATTAAGGTTTTTGTTCTTAGGGTCAATCAGCACGTACAAATTAGTTTCTTCTGGATAGCCAAACATGATGTACTTCTATACATTGGAGTACCATTTAGTTTGCTTCTGTTTTGGTTTTGGAGCGTAAGTCTTACATCTGAAAGTTCTCATATGACTCAGATCCACCTTTAAGCTAGTTCGAACTTACTCAGGTCTCGTTCATGGTTTTGCTGCAGTTGGAAAACAATTCTTCAGATAAACTGAAGTCATCACATCCTCACCCCAATATTGTTTGTCTAGTCCAGCGCACAACAACATGCAACAAGCTTTCTCGATGATTGTTCTGTTCATTCTCTCAGAAACTGCCCTTGCTAAGGGGCATATGGTACCATTTTGTAGTGAACTATCTTTAAGTCTTTAGTAATCACTCAAATTTGCCAGAAGCATACTCTGTACCATTATAAGTCTCGATAGTTTTGATCCTTCGACCAGTTTTATTTTCAACACTATTCTTGAATTCTTTAAATTTTACTACTGTTTAATTTTATTTGTTAAATACGTTTAAGTGGAGAAAAATCATAACTTTATAATTGTATAAAATAGAATTAGTTTTGTAGACTTGACAGTTCATTTTATTCTTATGAAAAAATTTTAGCTGTGCCAGTTTTCCCATAACGCCATTTCAAAGTCAAAATTTGCGTATTTTAAGTTACACAAAACTTGAAAACCACTTAATATAATGAAATGAATAAAATCACATCTAAACTACATGTTATGGTTTACTGCTTGAGGCATATAAAACCCATCATAAAATATTTTTGTAATTAAAAAAATGACTAAAAGAGATGGTGCCTCCCAGAGACACTACCATCTGGCTTGCTCGCCCAGTCTCGACTGACGTCAGCCACCGATTCGTGCTCAAGGATAAAACACTGATCACTTTTGTTGCTGAAGTTCTAAGATATTGTATATGATGTTGAAAATATAATTTATGATTTAGAATGAGGCAGAGCTCTCTAACATATTCACATTTCTAGTTTATAAGTGTAATTAATAAAGTTTCTTTTCCTAGAGAAGGTGATAGCTTGAGTTTTTGTTTACACTGATCTTAATTTTACTTGATATGCATCAGGCTTTATTAGAGTCAATGTCTTCTTGTAATAGTTTACAGTTGGTTGAGGATGAGGTCTTGAGGGATATTTTCAAGTTGTCTGTAAACAATGTTTCCTTTGAGTGATTGACATGTTGAGTTAGGTCGAAGGGTGCCTTGGTGCCAGCTTCTAGTACAGATAAAAAAGATCAGCAAGAAGAAGCATAAACAATAAATTAAAAAGGATCTGCCGGCCCAGGTTGTTTGACATTCTTTCTTTTATAGTTCTCCTGTTACAGCGATAATTTCCCCACTACCCCCTCCTATAAATTGATACGTACAAAGCAGTACATATTGCCGCTTCTTTTGCTTGTAGAAATGATAGCGTACTGGTTTCCTCACGTTTCTTGTTATTAATGACTGACTACCCCTCCTCCCCGGACGCCCCTCGATAACACGGACAAATCGTAACTCGGACAGCTTCTCCCCCCTTTTAGTCCGAGTTATCGAGGGTTCACTGTAATTTGAAATTTAGTTGAGATTTTATCTATTATTTTGACTGAAAACCTTCTGTTTGATAAATAATTTGAGAATATTTTGATGTAAATATATTTTGAATAAAGTCCTATGTTTACTAATTTTTAATCAGAATCTAGTAATTTACTATGTCGAAAGCTTTAGATAAATAAAAAAAAATAGCATAAACTTGATGATGCGAGAGGACTTGCAGGTATATGGGGCATAAAAATTCGGTCAGATTGGATATTGTGGATGTTAAGGTTAAGATAATAAATCCATGTTGATGGTGAAAAATAATATTTTGTGTATGGAACTACACATGCTTAAAAATTTTTTTTCTGAATACAGTGAAACTTCCCAATACCGGACACCTCTGGTGCATAAAAAAATGTCCGGTATTGAGAAGTGTCCGCTATTAGGAATTACAGCAGTATATAAAAAATAAAGTACATATATAAAAAATTTAAATACAAAAATGGTAGACCTACACAATTTTCTTAACTCTATACTGCGTTAAACTCTCGCTAGTCCAAGGCCGAATTTTCGTGGTATTTTCGGAGAAATTTTAAAACCTTTTGACGATGTACGGCAATAAATCTTACCACGCGCCGATACAGCTGGCTGGCCGACGTGACTCATCCACACACACTGGCGCGCACGAGCATGAGACTGTGTGCCTTGTCTACACGTCGCTCGCTCTCGCTCACACTGTCAGCCGGTTGGCACGTGAAATATTTACGAGTCGTGTGTCAAAGTTTCCGAGATCGACGTGGGTAATTATTAAAAAAATTAAGTTTGATGCCAATGTTTTGTGGCTCATGATTTACGTTAACTGCAGCTCATGTCACCCTAATTTGTCCATTGTTCTCAACGTGTATGTGAACAAATCCTCACTCCATATGCATTCGGCTAAACTCGAGTATTTTCATACGGCTCACTTAATTGAATGAAAGGCATGAAAAAAAAAAACGTTTTCTACACTATCAATCTGCCGAGTAAACGTCACAGCCTCAGAAAGAAAGAAACAGAGGCTACAAAACCACTCAAACG
>PNEQ01128971.1:0-55298 GCA_003012365.1 Medauroidea extradentata
TCTTTTGTTAGTTTTTATTTTTTATTTTTTATATTTATTTTTATGTTGTTTTATGTGGTATTATGTGGTTCTTATGTTGTTTTTATGTTGTTTTTTATGTATTTGTGTTCCCCTGACTGTTGTTTGTTTATGGGGGTAAATTTCAAGGCCTTCGGGCTGTTTTTGCCCTCTGTAAATTTGTTGTAAATAAATAAATAAAATTATTTTGTTGTTGTGTATAGTTTTCTTGGTTTGTGAGTTTCAGCATTGAGTTTAAATTTTTTCCACTTTTTTAGTGTTTTATATATGTGTGTGTGTGTGTGTGCGCGTGCATGCGTGCGTGCGTGTGTGTGTGTGTGTGTATATATATATATATATATATATATATATATATATATATATTGGTTTTCAGAGTTTCGGCATAGTAACCCTGCCTGCACTACTTTAGAATTGTAGTGTTGCCGGTCCCAAGCCCGGGTAAAAGGGGAGGGTGTTTGTAGAACAAGAGTGATTTCTTAATTACAATAAATATTTAATTGAAATGAATAATAATGCAGTTATTATTATACATAGTAAGAACGAATTACTATGGTGACATAGCATGCCTCTCAAGACTTGTCTATCTCACTGCCTGGAAGCATGCATAAAAAAATAATATATTGGTGATAGGGGCGAGAGTCCATATAATATTGCATACACTATTAGGCTAAGCGCACACTAGATGCATATGGACGTCGTTCGAATACATACGACACAGATCGTACGTATTGAATGCGCACACTGGCTCCGGCTTTGTCCGACAGTTGGAAGCGGTATCATAGGTTAGAAAAATGAATAACATATTGTTTTTAAATAACAATCTGTTGATGAGACGTAGAATTTACCGTCGTTGTCAAAGAAAAGAGTGGGTAAATGTAATAAACATGAAAAGATACGAATTAGGCGAATTTCATTACATGGGATGATATAAAGAATTATCCGAAGCGGTTTTATGGGTATTTATGCATGACACGAGACACATTTGAGTATATCTTGAGTGCAGTGAGACATGACCTGCCATAATACAACAATTTCCGCAAGACCATTTCACCTGAGGAACGATTAGTGGTAACACTGAGGTAAGAATAAAACAATGTTAGCAAATTACACACTTTTATATCATTAATGAAGTATAGTGATAACAATGGACTACAACTTTGTGGGATTACTGTTTGATATTGTAAACATTAAGGTTACAACAGTGGTCGCAGGTACAAGTTCTAGTCGTTTGTTAGGAATGTAATGAAGAACGTAATCCGTGAGTGATATAACTCCGTCTGAAAGTTCATGTGGTGTAGCGGAATGTTCACAGTTTTCTTGATGTTGGTTCTGCTGCAAGAAACGTGATTGTTGCACACTAAAGTTTGACACATCATTACCATTATCAGTAGCCAATGAAGGTGTTGACGGTTGTATGCTATACTGTGACGAATCACTATAGTTAGAACCCGACGCTGATGACAGCTGTACACTGCAATGTGGCGAATAAGATGATTACGAGGGATCTGAAGTCGGCAAATTATGTCCGTCAATTATAACCTGTTGTAGTTTAGCCCGTGCTATCAATTTATGTTTTCGTAACTCCTTTAAATACAGTACAAGACTAATGAGAAACTGAGAATCGGAATCGTTTAGTGTTTCTAGAAAATATTGTAATTTTTTTTCCCCTCAATGTGCATAGTTTTTCGTCGATGTCGTCTGCTCTACATTTCTTAACTTTTTTCTTCGGTGGGGATTTGAATGTCTTCGTCTGTGGTGTGGTTTGTGCATAGGGTGGTGTATGCGACACGTTGGTATTGTGTGCCACAGGAAAATACGAAGGGTTTTCGAATGAACTTGTATTTGCACTGTTGCCTTCAATATCTGGCTGGTCGAACATTTCTGGAATGTTGCCTTTCAAATCTCTTCGAGACATCGCAGGTTTCAGGAACAGTAACATCTTGAAATACGGCCACTTACTTACATTATCAGAGTTGGCTTCTTGTCCGGACTTTGTAGTAGTAACTTTCTTAAGCTCTCGCCCAAATGTATCCCTCATTCCTCTCCACTTCTTCTTGAGATCATCCACTGATACAATGATGTACTATGTTTCAGGTACCTGGCAACTGGGTTATCGTTCAAGACACTTGCATATTCATTCCGAATATCTGATAATACTATAGGTAGCATTATCCATGAAGTATGCAAAGTGATTTGAAACAGATTTCACGACACGAATATGAAGTTTCCTACAGTTGCAGATATGGCCTGCATTGCAAATAACTTCTGGAGCAAATGGGGTGTTCCACATTGTTCTGGGAGCATAGATGGTGAACACATACGGATTAAAACACCTCCAAATTCTGGTAGTATGTACCGAAATTACAATTAGTTCTTTTCAGTAGTGCTGCACGCTGTTTTGGATGCGAACTACAGATTTATTGTTATCGGTGTTGGTGCTTAAGGCAAGGAGAGTGAGGCGGAATTTTTACCTATTCTAAACTGTCACACTTGTTGGACAACAGGGCTCTCTTGACATGCTAGCAGAGAAACAATTACCAGGTACTGATATTGCTTTGCCTCACTTCTTAGTCGGTGATGAGGCGTACCCTTTAAAGAAATACCTAATGCGCCCTTATCCACAAAGGAACTCGAGTGTTGGAGAAGACATTTTCAATAAATACCTAACTCGAGCAAGACAAGTAGTGGAATGTGCATTTGGTATTTTATCTGCGAAGTGGAGGTTATTATTGAAAACAATTGAAGTGGCTGACAATATTGTGAAGTGTGCATATTTACTTCCTAATATTATAATTGACAAAGCAGGCATTCATGACTTGCCACAACAGTGACCACACACAATGTTCACGGAAACTGAAAGTTCGTTAATGTAAGGGAAAACCGAGGTGTAACAAGAGCTCATATCATAAGAGACACTTTGAAAGTACATTTCTCGTCGCGTGCTAATACACACTAACAAAGCATTCTAAAAGTATATACGTAACATTTTTTAAAATAAACCCACCTGGCATATTCGTTTTCACAGCGACTTCTTTCCATGCTGTTCGTTGAACATCACGTGATATTTACTATCACTTTGTTCCCACAAACACTTTCTTTCTTGTATAACATTTATAAACCGTTCTACATCCATCATTGCTAGTCGTACGTTCGTACATTCAAATCCCAACAGGATGGGATTGTGTCGGACGTCTGATCTGCACACACGTATATGCACGACTAACTTTTCAGCAGTGTGCGCGCTTTCATTGTTTTCAATAGTTAGGATCGTTCATACGTAGTCGTGCATCTTCGGACGACTGAATTTCGTACGAAAACATATCCAGTGTGCGCGAGGTCTTAGCCCTAAAATAAATGTGCAGTCGGGTGGAGTCGAATGTGAGTAAATAAGAAACAAAGATGGCTGCTTAAAGTTAAACCCCTGGTGGTCATTCCTAAAACTAAACATAATCGATTAATCGAACGAGTAGTGATCGACCAAGTCTATTATTTTGGCGGGGAATTTTTTAAACTTAAATATGGCGGGCTCCAGGCTACAGAAACAAATAACTGTTGAAAATTGGCAGGAATTTAAAAAAATTAAATATGGAGGGCTCCAGGCTATGGAAACAAATGACTGTTAAAATTTGGTGGGGGAAATTTATTCCAAGATTTCGGAAGGATCCAAAACTTTTTTTGAAATATTATTTTAATTTTGGAAAATTTGGAAAGTGATGTAACACAAGATGGCGACCGGAAACAAGATGGCGATGATGTCATCCAATATGGCGTACGCGGGACCATGGCACCACAGCCTCTAGCCTCTTGTCCCAGAACTGTATTTTTCCTACTACTAGCCAGTGCAAGCATAATTCTTACTGTAGACATTCTTTCGACTGGAGCAAACATGTCTTCAGTCACCTTCAGTTCTACTAGAAGCAGTCACCTTCAGTTCTACTAGAAGAAAAGTGCATATATTTGTTTCGAATAATATGCAAGTAGGCCCTAAACAACCTTACACCTCTTTATCATAGTGACTATAGTTATTACATACATGAATCAGTGGAATAGATAGACTCCTCTTCCCTACCAACACTTATGTTTTAATAAAATGCAGAACAATGTTCATAAACAATAGAAATCATCGAAACATAATTTACCAATGTTTTGTTTTAAAATATAATACTTGAATTTCTACATCAGAGTCGTTTTATTTTCTTCCTTTTTGACAATGAAAAGTCAGTAAACCCGTCCACCTAAATTATATGATCCACATTAGAATGTGCGAAAGAAACTTCACGTTTCAATATTATAATTATTTTACATAGTTATCCAATACTTCAGTTCTCTACATTGAGTAAACAGTAGCCGTCAGGACATATTGCAATCTTATTATTTGGTTGCAGTGCCATCATGTGATATATTTCAACTTATATCCCATTGTTGCATTCTTATAGCTACAGTTTTCATTAGTGTCGTGACCCAGTGTTTTAACTTCCCAGTGGAACCGAGGTTCAAATCCGACGCAAGAACTTAGTCTTATATATATTACGACGTTCGTTTTGTTCTTCTTTAATAAATTTATTAATGTTAAACTGTTTCTGCGGGTGTTTGGTCGTCTATTGTCGCTGTGTGCAAGTCCTGGATACTATGATACTAGATAATGAAACAGTTGCAAGTCTTTTTGTCCGGGTATCACGTCGTCGCTGTCCTCTCAGGGCGGACCGATACTTATGTCGATTCGTCGGTATGGCTCTTAAGCAATACAGTCGCGCGCACGGAGCCCCGGCAACTAATTAGAATATTAAATGCCTCGCAATCACTGTCTCTCTCCACTTACTAACCAGAGGTGTCTCGGCCCGACGTACTTTGTGACTCGGCGAACTCTTAATGGCGTCCCGACGCCCAAAACAACGACAATGATGGCGCCTCGGCCCACAATACTGGGCGTCTTAACGCTTAGCTTCGACGCCTGACGGTGGCACCCTGCCTTACCGTCGCCGCGACTCGCCGACGACCCTCTCGGCTTGACAATGTCCGTCGTGGACCGACGCCGGCTCGCTTCCCTCTCCCTGATATGCGCCAAAACCCCCCGTCACTTGGCCAGCAAGCTCCGGTTCGTTTTGGGCCAATCAGGAGTCAGCTTACACCCGATGGCTCTGCCTTTCGAGGACAACAATTCCGGCCAGAACCGTATTTATTATATCATTTCTTAATTTCTGGTCGCTATTTACATTCAGTCACATAAAATGGTTCATTTACTTGTTCACATTTATGATTTTTAATTACTACATAACTATAACACAGTAACACCTAGCAAAGGCATTGGCTGGACCCCTCCCCTCATGACCAGCTAGGGAGGTGGTTCGAGCGGGGGTGGGGTGAGGCCCCAAGAAACACTCTGCACTTGCTTCTCTCCCTCGTCTTCACAAAGACAAAATATATACAATTCCTTATTTTTAACATATGACTTGGTGCAGTAATGGTATTTTAATGAGAACTATTGCAGCGTGATCCTGATACAATGACGAAGAGAATGAATGGTCGCAAGACATAGTTATTATTGCACATTAATTTATGATGGTTGACACTGATAACTATTGAATATACCAAATCGGGGTGGCGATCATATGGGCCTGTCACAATATTTACATTTAGGAACCCTTTTGTTTTCTTGGCCCTAAAAATATTAACTAACAAAATGTTTGAGTATATAGATGTATTCCTATAAAGGACTGATTATGTACGAAGGTTTTTAGTATGGAGTCCAGTTACCATTTGACTCCATTACTGAAGTAGGGCGTCTTGGCATAGATTCTACTAGACGTCTAAAATAGCCTTCACTCCTAGCAAGTTCTTTCCAAAAATCATCTTGCGAGTTGGGTGGAGGGTCTGGCCAGTTTATGTCATTGTGCGTTTTAACTCTGCCCAAACATTCTCAATTGGATTGAGACCTGGTGACCGAGGAATGCTAAGTAATACAGTGTGTATCTGGCTGCTTTGAAAACCAATCCTGTACACGTTGACTTGTGTGAATGGGAGACAAATATTGTTGAAACTTGATCACTCGTTCAGGATTTTGCATTCTGACACTTGGAACCATTATATAATTTATTATATGTATATATTGGTCACTGTTAAGTCGTCCTGCGATTCGATGGAGTACCCCAGCTCCGTATGATGACATCCAGCCCCAACATGCCACAGAAACTCTTCCAGAGGGACGACAATATAAAATGTATTGCGATCATGTAGCTTACCTTTAGTCTTGTAGACTAACACAGGCCCGTTTTGAGCCGAACTGAAAGTTGACTCGTCTGAGAAAATTACGTCACTCCAATCACGATCAGAATTAAACTCGGCAAATGCAAGCCTGTATATTTTATAGTCATCAGACAGCAGTTCTTTCACAGCAGCTCTACTGGAATGTAGACCAGCAAATTTTAATCTCCTTTGTATTGTTTGGGTGCTGCCGGGAAAATCGACCGTCTTTTTCAGTTGTAATGCATTAAGAAATGTATTTCTTCGAGCGCAAGCAACCAAAGCTGTGTCTTGCTCCCGATTAGAAGCACGTTTTAACCCCGTACCTTGACGCCTATCAATTTTACCAGTCTCGTTATACAGTTTGATCCACATCTGCGCAGTCCGAGATGACACACCGTGATGTGCATCGGCTTGACTAGCTGCAAAACCTCCCTCTTCTACCAGAGCAACAACACGCTCATGTACTGACTGTGTGTTGTGGGCCACTACTCGAACTAAGGAGCTTGTTATGCCAGTACGACAAAATATGATTTAACTTGTCCGTTAATTATGGTACACGATATCTACGTTACCGAACAGTTTCCACTTTAAAAGTTTGTTCGCGTTTTTATACGCATTGCGTAGCTCGGTGTTAAAGTACATGTATGATATGCGGGGAAAACGAGTTAAAAAAATAAGGGCGCAAAGTAACACTGGATTGTTATTCAAGTGCCATTTTTGGAACAGGTGTTTTGAACATGTTGTATATTTTTATTTATTTGTAATACTGGCCATTATTCAACAATGTCACAATGTAGCAATATGTAAATACAATGGACTACATGTATGAAATTTAAAATTCATGACAAATAAATTCATACTGAAGTACAAGGCGAAATATGAAAGTAATAGAATGGATATTTTGTTAAAGAAGTTTCATTTAGATATACCACACATATAATGCACATGAAAACAGCTACATTAAAGTAATTCTGAATAGTTACCCATGTTTTAGACAGTAGAAATGTGTGTGAAAAACATATGATGAGGATTTATAAATAGATTTTGAGAGAAGGAAACTACATATTGTCTAAGCGAATATGTACGTTTCATTCCTTCCAAAGTGGTGGTGTATAGAAGCTATTTTTCAGAAGTTCTGGGCACACAGTAACTATTTCAAAAGTGGGTTGCGACCAGAATAAATGCTTATACCGCACACACTGGTCCAAAACATAATTTAAATAAAAAGCCATATGTCCGACCAAAACAAACTGTTTCAGGCCCGCCAAGTGCCGGCTGGTGTACTGAAGGAAGATATCACAGATGCAGCTATATTGTGAGAAAATGTTTTCGCTAGCATTTCAAATGTAAAATTTTCTAATGGCTGTAGTTACCTCAAATCACCTGCAAATGTAAAAAGTCAACTTTGTGGGCTAGATCTTCCATGCTGATAATGTAGATGATCTTAGTAAAATTTGTGAGAAAGTCTCATTGACTTCAAGCATGCAAATCAAATTCAGGGTGGCCACTCTAGATGTCATTTTAAATTCCAGATTTTTTCAAGGTTTTCCAGGTTATAAATTTTAAAATTCCAGTTTTTTTAGTTAATTATATACCGACATCTAGCATAAAACTAGGGTAGCACCTACTCATTATATTAACATAAAATATATGTACAAATATGTTTTAACATGTTACCAGTTATTTGTCATGCTTTTTAAGTTTCTAATACATGCCACTTCTTAAAATATTTTTTCAGTCTTACCTTATTACCAACGAAACTCAAGCGAATCTTCTGATATTTCATAATCACTGTTACATCATTCAAGTTTTTTGTAATATTTCTGTTATTCCAATCCATTTTTTACCACCACCAGAACAATAGATATAAGTTTTCTGCACTTTCACACTTACTTCAACCTAACATACTGCAATAAACATTCTTTTCTATTACTACATAATACACACACACTTAAAAGTTAAACACTGAAAGAAAATTTTTAGCTTGAAAGAGGCTTTAAAAATAAATTTTAAAATATATTAATTTGACAGTGCCCTTATGTGCTCATAAATGAGTTCTGATTCCTTTTTTTTCTTCATTTAGTAATTTAACTTTTTTACTTTCCAGTTCATTCAGTTCCTTAGCACGGCGTTTCATTTCAGTTGCAGCTTTCAATTGTAATTGATCACGATTCCACTTTTCCTCCAAATAACGAGCATGAGCATTTCGAGCAGCATGTATCAGCGGCTTGGTAATTTCAATGACATGTACCCCACTAGCAACAGTAACTGCATCGTACACCTTTCGCAGGGCGCGATCAATCTCTCTGTTTTCTGATTCTCCAGAAGACATTCTGAATTCACTGAAAATCCCCGCTCTAAAAATGCGTTCCCATGCGACATTCTTAATACTATTTTCACAAATTCCATTAAGTTTGTGTAGGATTCACTGGACGAACATATAATGTTTGTCCACAATTTGTCCAGTGACATTTCTTTCCTTTGAAAAGATTTCATTCTCTCACAACAATCTGGACTATTGCACAATCTTCTAAATTCTTCATTTATTCTGTCAGCCAAAGGACCTGAGACAAGGTTTTTCCCCACCAAGACTTCCAGACTAGTTGTCATTCTTTGCTCAGCGATGACAATATTTTGAGCTATAACAGCTGGGTTCAGACATGAAGCTGCTTTGCTGAACTTGAATTTCAACGGAGATTGTTCCATTAGCTTCTGTATTAAATGAATTAAACAAACTTGACATTCTTTATAGTACTCCAATACCTGCAGCTCCGAAGCACCAACCTCTTTTTTCAGTTCACTATTTGTGCTGAATCTCACATCAATTTTTTTTTATCGGGATAAGGTTTTTGATTTGGTTAAGATCTACCTTGTTCACTGAGGCACAAGCATGCAAAACATTACTATTCACAACACGCTCTAAGAGCGAACGAACTAGCAATTTAATATCTTCATATAAATATTGAACCATTGGAGAATTTGTTTGGAACTCCCGTAAAAATGGTTCCACCATGCTGGCTACAAAAACAATAAAGGTTAGCTTTGGAGCAAGCAGTTTGTCTCTCACAGCAGTGATAACTCTCCTTCATGTCAGCTACACATTTCACAACGTGTGGGAGCATGGTCAATGCTCTGAAAGCAATGCTTGCATTCTCAACCCACCTAATCGAACAAAATTTTAGAGGAAATGTATTCGAACTAGTAACTCTTGTGTACTCAGCCCTTCTCGCTGGTGCATCTTTAAATAAGTAGTACAATGCTCTAAGGAACTCGACTACCCCCATTGTGTTTTCCTTATTCTAGACTTAAAGGCTCCATGGACTGTATGGAGGCCACAACTACCAATGTTTAAGAGACTTCTACCATCTTGACTTTCTTGTATCTCAGCACACAAATCTTTCAACAGTTTTAAATCCACATTGGGACCATCCATTGAAAGCTGAATAAGCTTTTTCATATTTTCGTTCATAGAACCAGTTTTCAGTCCTTGAAGTAAATCAGATGCTGTTGTTTTCCCAAGGAACACTGAAGAATAATATCTCGTACAAACATTCTAATTATCCTCATCCCAAAACCTTACATGCAAGTCCATCTGCTGCTGTTGCGAAATTTTGTTAAGGCTTTCATCGAAACCAATTACAGTATACTTGCATTTTTTTCAAACAATCATTAAGACTACAGACAAAGTATGGTGCTAATCCATGAACAATTGTGTGAGTTATTTTAGTTCTCTGTAATTGAACATTTGAAGCTATCACACTATCCGGGAACATTAATGATACGAAGATACCAAATTTGCAGCACTCCAGAAAGGAGTATGGTTCATCACAGCTTGAAGACACCAAATCACCTCTGCTTTAGTAATGTCTTCAGATAACAAGGAGTGTCTGATTTGTGGATTTTCAATGTTTGGCTGCTTCTCAGAAGAAGTATTGGAATTTTCTGCTGCAGGACCTTGCGAAAAATGAAAGTTGAGTTAGTTAATAAATATAATAGAATGGCTGTGCGAAGAAAAATAAGTTGCATAAAGTTTTATATGGAATGTCAGTATAACAAAAATACATCCGTAACAGTGAAAAAAGCTTCTAGATGTGAGCCTTTGAGTTAAATTATTATTTTACTGAACTTCACTGCATACAATGTATTATCTGTTTATTTGTTAGATTACTTGTCAATATGACTATCATAATGCTGCACTTACATTCATAACCATAGATTTCTTTCCGTTTCAGTTTTATCACAGCTTTAGGAATACGTTTATCAAAAATCATATATTAATGTGCATAGTTAATTCTTGTTTTATTTAAGACCTATATTAGCCGAAATGTGATAAACTAAATAAATAAAAATCTGTGACAGTCAGTAATGAAATAAATTACTATGTGATGCATGGCAGGTTAAAACCCAAATAGACTTACTGTTAAATGTTTAATAAATATTGCCATTGTTGTTCAAACGAGGGAAACGTGTAATCTTACCTAAAAAAGGGCTGAAACACTTTTTTTTAATCTTGTGCACATAAACTCTAGAAATAATAAAATGGCTAAAAATAAAAACATTGCATTACATACTGCTGTACTTATCGACGTGTTCTCTGTGTTTGCTTTTTTAAATAACAAATCCACACTACAACATTCTGTCGTGCTGTTTTCTGCAGCAATGTATTTTGATGACTTTGCATAGCTACTTCACGCAGTCTTTCCCATTATGCCCAGATTGATCGTTGTTTTGCATAACAAACATCGGGCCGAACTTTTAAAATTCGGGTCTTCCGACACCCACGGAAATTGAAGTTCATATTTCCGATTGTAGGAAGTCACACTTATTTTTGAACAAGACATTTTACAGAAAAATATGTGTAAACATCGCTAAACATGACTACCTGGTATGGACACTCACAAGTACTTTTCCCGCCACAACAGAAACGCTGAAGAGGTAGTAAATAGTACGATAGGCCGTCGGGTTCGAGCTCTATCGATGTTTCTTCGGAAATACATCTCACCCCTTTTCACCCTAACATGCAGTATAAGCATATGGCATGGGAGACCTGCTGTATTTAAGGTATTCAAAAATTCAAGTAAGTAATGAACTACTTCGTCAGTATTTACCACTGTGTGTATTGATTTGTATAAAATGTTTTTATATTCGATTGATTTTAACAGCATCTCACTGATGATTGCTGCTTGATCGTTTTTTGGTGTTAGAAAGCTCTTTCACGTAACCATTCCATAGGCTTTTGTATATGGGTGACTTTTGGATAAACTGTATTTATTAACTCATGAACTGTAGTTACTTTAGTGCACAACTGGTCCGGGATTGTAATCATGCCCTCTTTCTCTGGATAATCTCTGTTTCATATTTTGTGCAGTATGTCTGAAAACTGACCAGTAGACACTTCACCTCTTAGATGTACTCTTATATTTGTGGTTAGCTTTAGCACATTAACCAAGGACCAAAAAAAAAGATCTTTTTCGGCATGCCTTGGCCTCATCGGTGCTTGTACCTCTCGTACAACAGGTAATTTTTGGCGAAAATGTCCTACCAACTACACTATCACATCTCCAGTTAAGTTCTTACTACTTCTAATATCCTGCAGAGTCCTATTCAATGCTTCTAACCATCTCTTGTTCGATGTAGTACTTTCATCCCAGACAAATGAGTTTAGAGTTCAACACTTAGGCAAAATTACTTCGCTTAGAAATGTTGCAAATGTGAGTCTCTTCATCTGCTAAATTAAGTGGCAGCTTAAAGGCCGCATGCGCAGTTCGGCCACCATCGAGCAGATTAGCGGTGATCCCAGAAGATGCAACAGCTAAAGCGATGCCACCAGTACTCCTTACTTTTGCCAGCGTAAAGTTGATGAGGTAAGTTTTCCAAGTGCCATCTGGAGCACCTAGGATGAAGATTCGTCCCTATTTTGCCTCTACACTTGTAATTATTTGGAAGTAAACATACTTTTGCTCATCTTTTACAGAATCTTCATTGTTACTTATAAACGTCTTTAAGGCTACTATGTCGTAGTTAACTTCCCTTATGTATTCTCTGTTTTCTAAAGATTGTGACCTTGCTGGTCCTGACAGACCATAATCTTCTAAAGGATGCCCACCTAATTCTAAGGCTGATTCTTCAATTTTCGATAGGCATATATTGAACTCCACATCCTTAAGTTGCCTGAATCTCAATGTTATGTTTAAAGTCTTCTGAATGACATTCTTTGAATTTATCTCAAAGGCTAAACAGATCTGACACTAGATAAAACAGTAACATATTTGTGAAATGTTCTCGCATCACAAACTGTGATTGACACAATGCGACTTCTCATAATGCTGCACTGCAAAGTCGATCGCCTATTAGCAACCCTAAAGCCTTGCAAGAAGATTGGAAGCTAGGATCTATTATACCATTTACTGTTCTTAAAGCTTCAAATTATGTTGGGCCTCGAACTTCATGGAGAAGCATACGGAGATGGCTGGCCATCCATCGACATCCACTCTTTATCCTCCTCTGGAATCTACAGTTGTTCCAAACATAGTATGCTGGTACCTATGGATACTGGAGAGTTTTTTCCAGTGTTTTCTACTTGACATAACTCGTAAAGGACAGATGCATTGTTTTAAAAGAAGTGAACAATTTATAGGCGTGGTTTTGTTCATTAAAATATACCCTTTGGTCATTTTCTAGGTGAACAGCGGGGTGAAACACAGTAAGAAAGCGATCATGAATAGGAACCCAAGAATACGCCATATTGCCTCCGAATTACTTACATATATATTCCACTTTCATATATTATCTCTTCATCTTTTTTACCCTCTAGAGCAAAAGTAGTTTTGTCAGGTCCGTTGTTTACATATTTGCAAATATATTTTATCGGTTTCATTGAGTTGCTATACTCGACATTGATGTGAGAATCAAAAATCCTTAAGAGGACTGGATTAAAAGAAACCACCCAACGGTTGTCACGATCTACTCTGTTTACATTTACAGTAAAGCCACTTAGTCTGGGGAACGTCTCCTGTATTTCGGGTAGCCATTATCACCAATCTGTGTTTCACTTATCTCTGGGATATATTTTACTGTAGTTCTTTGTCTTTCATGAATGGTGAGACAGATAATTGAAGCCTCCACAAGGACCTTGTTATGTTTCACTATTTCGTAAAGGTTGGCATCAGTTTCAGGGATGGATATTTCTGCACAGATAACTTTGTCTATGTTGTCCGGAGAAATGCGGTTTTTAAGCCACAGTTAAATGTGAATGTGTGGCAGACCACGCTTTTGCAATTTCACTGAATACGTAATAGCACTGTACCTCCCCGAAAATTCTTCCATTGGTAAAGAGATTCATTACTTTAGTAACTTTGACACGAAACACCCTGGCAATTACATCGCGGCGATCTTGTGACTTCTGACCAGGAAGTAAATATTTTGTTGTGTCTTCATACTTAGGGTTGCATGTACAAGTAATACAAAGATCAGGGCGATCACAATATCGTGCATGTCATAACATCTTGGGTTCGCTCATGCATGTATCTCGGTCTACCGGCGAATGGAAGCACTCACTATGTTTTGACCTAACTTATCAGCACCAGCATCTTGTCTACCAATGGTACCCATAAGATGAACAACATAAGATGAACATCAGTCTGCACATAATTTTGCCTTTTTGTTTCTTTTAAAAAGTAGAGGAAAGGTAGTAAAACCGACATACCATTTTGTTTTTGAGCTCTTGCTGTGTTGTGATGCAAGACAACTATACATCCTCGGCATGAATATCATCTGCAGGAACGTACTATTAAGGTGTAATGTGGTGTCAATAATAATATTAACAGTTTCTGTGAAAATAGATTTTTTGATAAAGCAAGCAAAATCTGAGCATACAAAAATTGTCACTAAAACCGACATACCATAAAAAAATGGATTAACGACTAAATAAATGCAAAACACTGCAAAAGATAAGAAGTAAATATTAAACCCATGTGACTACAAATATTATGTGCAATATCAAACATTGTTACAAAAAGAAATATCATTAAAACAAATGTTACGTACAAAAATCACAAATGTACATGTCGTTTTCGGCACTGCTGCACTCACTGTGTGCCCAGCCTAGACATGAGAGGCATTGGACCCACTCCTGCCCATCGGCATCTTGAGAATAAAGATGGTCCAAAACATACAAGCTACGTCATCACTTTGAGGAACATTTGGGGAATCCAACTCGTCATGAGATGAGTCTTCTCCACTTGAAGAAGTGTCCTCTCTACAATCCATAATAGGTCTACGCCTTTTTGCAGGCCTAGTATTCCCATTTGGATGTACACCTGTACCACATGTCGAACCACGGCCTGAGATACGTAATCCACGAGCTGCAGCACAACGTCGACCCCTTTGAGCTTTTATGGCCTATTCCTTTTCCTTTTTCTTCTCAATCGATGCTCTTAAGTCATTTTTATATGGAGAAGATGTAATTATTGTAGATTCAGAAGTCTTGCGACCTCGGGTGGAACGTTTCCTTCTCTTCGAAGGAATTGGAGATATGTCAAATGGACTGGTGTCACATGAAGTAGAAGTAGAGGGTTGTGGCGCACTACCATCAGTAGCGGGCGGAGGTATCTCATCACCTAGAACTGTTTCACATGCTTGTGAACTTGGGTTGAGTGCAGGATTGGGAGTACCAGAGGTTCCTTGAGTTTCTGGTTCTTCTTGAACTGCGGCAAAGGAAGTCAGCATCCGAAAACACTGCACGATTCAATGGATACAATCCTGTGGCTCTAAAGCCATTAATGGCAATTTCTGCGGTTTGGCACTTGATGTACGCCCGGCCCAGTAGCTCCATTACGTCGTACTGAGTAACTGGCTTCCCTGTTGAACGCACCCACAACCGAATCTCTTCCGAATAATGCGTCTTCAATACACTCATGAAGGTTTTATCAAGAGGTTGTATCTTGTGTGTAGAATAGGGTGGAAACGAAATTATTGTCACAAAGTTAGCCTTGGCCAGGTCGATTACTTCGAGGTTCCACGTGTGGCTATAGTGGCCGTCCAGTAACAGCAATATTGGATCATTTTCTGAGGGTTTCGTTTTCGCGATGAAGTGTTTGAACCACTGTGTAAATAAATTGGTTTGTACTCACCCTGATAGTTGTACTACACCAATGGTACCAGCTGGAGCTCCTCTCATCAACAAGTCTGACATATTTTTGCGTGGAAAAATAACCATCGGAGGAACAAACGAGCCACTAGCACTCATGCAGCAGATGATTGTTGTTAAGGATCCTCTTTCAGCAGATGTGACCACACCAATCTGACGCTTGCCCTTTCTTCCAACAACTTGTGGTATTTTGCTTTGAACGATGGTTAAACCGGTTTCGTCCACATTAAATATGCGATCAGGTGGATGATTGTGCTGTTCATAAGCAGCATCTAACAAATCAAAAAAGTGTCCAACACTGCTTTTATTAAACTCCTCTTTTCTCGCATAAGATGTGCCCGTTGGTTTCCGTACAGACAATTCAGGATGCCGTTTTAAAAATAAACGGAGCCAAGTTTTACCAGCCATTAGACTTTTAAAAGGATGTGTAATGTTGTTTCTCTGTGCCAACTGCAACGCCATCCTCCTTAGATCTGTTCGTGTCAAGCCATAAAACGTTGAGTCTATTTGGAGGCAATACTTAACAAGTTCTTGTTCCATTGTAGGACTTAGAACTGTAGGCCTTCCATGTTTTCATTTTGCAGCCTGTTCCGGAGTACCATATTTTTCATTAGCTAAACGCCTTAGTGTTTTCTGTGGAACGTTAAAGGTTTTCGATGCCTTTAGCCAACCCATTTCATGTTTGCGTGTTGCTGTTATCGCCTTCGCCATATTATCTGGGTTCCATTGCCGAACCTTTGCTCCTTTGTTGTACAGATTTGTGGGTCCCACGTTTTTATATTTCTTACGGGCCATCTGAAACAAATAAATACAATTTGGATTAGCAAATAGTATTTATTTGTTCAAGGCGACTAGTCACATCCAAAACAAAACATCACGGTATGTCGGTTACAAACCCGCAAACTCGATGGGTATGTCGGTTTGTGGACCCCCTAAACTCGCATGGTATGTCGGTTTACAATACTCCCTGTTCTCATTTTCCTCATTTTATTGTCGCCTAACCATAAACGGTAAAAATACAAACTAACATGTTTACGAACCCTTGAAACATTTATAATAACACAGTAAGGCATTTGATTTACTTACCACTACTGCGTCCCTTCAATATGCACTTGACACTCAAACGGTAATAACTTTCACACTTCAACAAACACGCACTGTACTGCTACGAAGCGAACATATACTGGAAATGGCCGCCGTTCGTCTCTCACACGTTTATGGGTCTGCACGACGTAGTTCACGGCCCGGCAGTAGATTGCAGCACCATCCAGTTGACAAAGCAGGGTGTGTCGGTTTACAGACCTATGTCGGTTTTGCTGCCTTTCCTCTAGCCTTTCTGTCTCTCTTTTCGCATATTCATCAACTAAAAATTGACTGAAAAGAGTACAGTACAATAACAAAAAGTTTGCTTCCCTTCCCTTGGCATTATACGATAAGAATAAAATCTGGCTGCAGAAACTGTTTTGTTTGTAAGCAACCCAGTTCTGGGATCACGCTGTTTTATGTCAATTGAGAATCCATCCTCTCCATGATAAAACATTAAAGGATATTGTAAAGCATCATACAATCCGTGAATTTTACTTACTCGATGTAAAGAGCTACTGCGACTTTCTAATACAGTATACCATTGTTCGAATTGCTGACCTACAATCACCAAAGCAACTTTATTTGTAGTAGGGTCTTTAAAACGACCTCTGTGGCCTTCTGGTGTTTTGCAGAAAGAAGGTATCTTGCCAATGGCACTCTTCATGTCCTTTATGTATGGATTGACGTTGGCAGCATTTTCTGTAGTTGTTTCAATAACTTTGGTTTTAAGTCTGGGAAATTGGAGAATCTTAAATTAGCTTCTTTTTCGTCTTCTCCGATAAAATATATCTGCAGAAACTGAGCTTTTCGCCATGATTCTGGTAATACACTTCCAGTTTATTGATAGACCTGCCCCTGAACTTTGGAAGTTGGCATGAACCCATCTTCTACCACTTGATTTGCACCAAATGATGTAATTCGGAAGCAACTGTTATATTTACGGATGTTACCAATAAAATGGCTGTAAATGGTATGCAGATTATTTAGCAAACTGTAAAGGGGTTCAGGTTGACTATGAAGTGGTTCACATTTTACCTTTCCACTGCTATAACACATTCCAGGAAGTTCACTATTCCATTTAAATGTGTTACACTACTGGCACTTATGATACATCACCAATTTTCCCATTATGATAATTTTCGTATACTATTTCAGGATCGTATGACATTCTAGAAAGATTCTTAGTTTTCCACGGCTGTTCTAGTTACTCTTCTGTTGTATCGAGACTGAGCTGCACTGTGCCCGTCAGAATGTGCCAGTGGATAATCAGCAGCAGATTTCTTGTACATTTCAGGACTTGTATGTTGATAATTAGTCGCGGCCTTTCTGTGTATTTCTGGGTTGTTCTTTTGATTTTTAGAAGTAGCATTTCGGTGTGATATAGGGTTGTTTCGTGAACATTTTGTTGTAATACTGGTATTTATTTTACGAAAACCACGGACCCAATCTTCACCTACCATTTTTGTAATTCTATTAAAATTGTGCTTTACCTGAAGTTTTTCAGCAAAATCAAATGCAAGTCTCCTCAATTCGATCAGAAAAATTCCGTAAAAAGAATTAGATAATTCTAAAACATGAGTCACTAACATTTTCTCCTGCTCACTGCTAAACATGGGTTTTCTTACCATTTTCGGATCACTAACCTGCTCAACTCACAGGCGATCTCGAAGATTGGACCTTGGAACACTGTAGGTCTCCAATGCGTTCTTAACAGAGTATTTCTTACTGCGATTATAGCCTCTTGAAGAATTTCTTTCGTCCAACTTCCTTTACTGGTGGTTTTCTTTGGAGGCCTCACCATCTGCAAGCAGTATCACAAAATATTATATGTAAGCCATCTAGCACATTTAATTAATTTTCAAAATGAAAGCTTAACATTTTTAAAATTCAAACGTGTCGGGCCGGGGTAAAACCGCCACCTGGCAATATTACCTCAATGTCTAGTGGCGGTATTGCCCCATGTAGCCATTTCTGAATGCACGTCACTCTCAACGACTAACGAACAGTTCAAAAATTACTTTCTCTATGCCAAAAATTACGCAAGGCTACTATCTCACTTCAATAAACTAAACAATACCAAGGAGGAATAAATGTTGAGCTTACCTTTTATTTGAACCCATGTAAAAGTAATAACAATTTTCTTCAAGATACGTCTTCAGTTTATGCAAAAAATAGTGGGAAAGATATGGCTGTTTACGCATCGGCGCGATAGAACGGGAAGGGTGGCGGTATTACCCCGGCTTCCCCTACATCAAATCTTTCCCAGAAGAATGTATGACTATAGAAAAACAAAATGCAATACGCCAGACACATAAATTATATGTTATATTTATGAACTTGGAATAAAGCACCTTGTTATGTCATGCGGGGTAAGTAAACTGTAAATTTAATTTATCATAATAACCTACTGAAATATTCTGAAAGCAAAATTTTCATACAATTGTTTCCTGAAAATAGATGTTCTTAAATAGTCGTGCTTAACTGTACACACAGCCAGAATATTCACAATATTTACACAAAAATAAAAAGTAATTCCAAAATTGGCATATATTTATTGCTAAGAAACATTCAAACAACACAATTTACCCAAAAACAATTTCACACTGGTACATTCATAATGCTGAGTGGTATACAAACAATAGTCTTACAAAATTACAATAATTATCACTTTCATTGTTTCATAAAAATGTTACAAGCAATGTATACCTACAATTACAGCTACCAATCATAAAAAAACTATCAAAAAATTCAAGGCTATATAAAGTTGTACACATCTGTTTAAAAATACTGCAAAATGTAGGTACTCAGAGATCCCAGAAATACATAAACTGGAAGTAAGCATTTTGCTGAGTACACTAATGAAATTTCTGTAAAATAAAACCTACATTAAAATTTAATATAAAACATAAAGGTCCACAACAGTCGATAAACACACTTGTTGGGAAGGGGTTAGGATAGGATTGCACACACTGACTTCTTCGGCAAACTTTTTTCAGATGCTGATCATGTTATTTTACTGGAAAACAGTTTTTATGGCAGAAGTTAGCTACTTTATTTTTTGTGTTTGGAAGTGCGCGAACTATTGGATTATTAATGAAAATAATACAGTAATTTAAAAGATTTTAGCGTGACCATGTATTTTTAACAACATTGCCAGAGTTAGAAAAATAATTAGCTTGAGAAGACCGTGCTAAACAGTTTCTGTTTTGTGTAACTCTCCCTTAACGGTCTTAAGGCTATATGAAATGTGTAAAAAGTACTCGGTTTATATTCTTGCCCCACCCGAATTTTTAACACTACAGTAACAATTAAAAATAATTGCTGCAGATCGATTATTTTTGTATCTCATGTTTTTTTTTCTGGAAAATTATGTAAAAAAACTACAAAAGGCCTATTTCCACATCTTGTGTTGAAAATTTACGATATTCGATGTTGTTTAAAATAACAGAATTTAAATTAAAATTCTTCAGTATTAGTCGGTACGAGATAATTAGTCCTTTAATTACCATGTTTTATTTCCTTTCGCTCTGCTTCTGTTTTTTGATAGGACTGCAGCATTCGTTCTTGATCTTCGGCCAAATCTTCAGGATAAAAATAAAGTTTATCACAATTGGAACCATAATCTTTTCTAGTTTCGTTTGAATGGATTTTTTATTTTGAGATGTTGATGGACCTCCTGCACTTCTTTTTCTTCAGTGCTGCTCTGCTTCTGATGGCTAACCTCTCGAGATCTAGACGTTTTACATATTTGTTCGGGCTATTGTTATCACACATACTTTTATGTACTTGTTATTGAGCGGTCTTCGTGTATGTGCAACAATATCTGCGGCACGTCGTCCTTGGTAAGACCTTTTCAAACAATAGTTTGACGAACTTGGCTACAAGGGCGTTAAATTGCTCAACAATGTTACTGTCAACATCATATATCAAAATCTTGAATGATTGGCCATATAGTGGACTGCCTTCATTATATGATCGTACATTCCAAATTATTTTAGTTCTGGTACCATATTGACTTCGCCATCCTTTGTTGCTGTGTAAAAGTAACTCGCGCAGTTTTTGTGCTCACCAAACACATGGTTTGGCCCATTTAAAATATATTTCTTGAGAGCTGAAATCATGTCACTATTTGTTTGTCTTTCTTTCTTCCTTTGTTTTATATATTCAATAATACCCCCCCCCCCCCAGTTTCAGAATTTTACCAGAAAGTAAACTTGATGTGGCCAGTTCTGCCTGTTGGAAAACTATGGTCGGTTTAGTGCAGTAATTTCTAAGATGGTAATTACGACATAATTTTTTTCTAGTGTTACATTTGCTTAGGGCCTAACTTCTGCTAATGATGTGCTATCAGCTTACTATAAATAATGCCAAAACAGTGGTAGCTGTTTAAATTCTTCTACAATACTGGTTGCCTCCATACTTGCCAAGCTTCCAGTCCAGTTTTTGTAGCATGTATAGTAAGGAATCTCTCCATTTTGACTTCGACTACATACAAAAGAAAATTTTTTTTTCACACCTGTGAAAAGAACTTTTTTTAATGTAATATCCTACAATGGTCGCAACGCCAGAAAGATCATTATATTGGCACCTGCATGAACGTTTTGACCAGCTACCATCTGCTACATTAGTCAGCAGAGGAGTACTATCTGCTCTCACGTCTCTTCTCTCTACTGCCAAAGCTGCCACTTCTCTAATTGCCTTCTTCATTTCTCGTAGAGCAGCTTTTTCACATGCACTGCATATGATGTTGTGGATCTTGGTATAGGTTTTGGATGATATGACAGGACTACCTATAGATGAGCAAAACTCTTCGGTATGCGAGTATGGTGAAAGTATATAGCACATTGCATAAAGAATACAGCACTACCTGGCAAGAAAACAACGCCTCTTGCGCAGTCTCCGGTGTGCTGTGAAATAAAAGCAGTGATGAATATCATCAACACACACATTCTCTAGTGTGCAGGGAAAAAATTGTGAAAGGTGTAGAAAAAGCTGCTGGCCAAGGAAAGGTTCTAAATTTGGGGGAGCATGGTTGCAGTTGGAGTTTACGCCATGCTTAAATTTGGAATTTAATTAATTTTGTTTTCGTTCATTTACTTCATTTTTACTTTTTGTATGGTTTCATATTCACTTCATTTTTAATTTGTTATATATATACAAGAGCTGAAAGGGTTGCGGGGATAAAATAATACTTAACTTTATTTACATACTTACGTAGGTGGTGGAGCAGGTAATTAGGGGACGAATTATGATGGGTGGAAAGTGCTCGTTAGCAGCCTTAGCCTCGGCCGTTGTAATCTCCCTCGTGCACCTTCTTCGTGGTCCTTGTTGGTGTAGCCATTTGCTTCAGCCGCTGGCTGCTGATGTCTTCGCAGATGCCTTGTCGACAGTAGATGTCGTCTAGGGTATATCGGTGGTGTCGCGTCAGTCAGTAGTCAGATGAATGGGTTGATGTCTGAATTTGTCTGTGATGTCAGCGATCATGTCATGGTAATGTCGCAGTCGCGCGATATCAAATATTTCGTCTCTTGTCACAGGTAGTGGCATGTTCAGTATGAGGCGAAGTGAGCGGAATACTATGTTGTTGGGTGGTCGGATGTTGTGTGGTGTGACAATGACGGACATGCATATCGCCCATCTAAAACAAGACTGTAACATCTCAAAATGAGTAGTTTTTAGAAACAATGCTTTAAAGTTCTTAAATCACTCAGAAAATTTTGTTTATTCTCTATTATTCATGTTTCTTATTTTGTTTTGTGCATTGATTATCAATGTTTGTATATCACTTTAACAGATAGTTATTTATTTAAAAACAGTTTATAAAAAAGTGAAAAAATAATTAGTTTTGAATTGTTACTATTTTGCACCATTGTTCAATTTGAATATGTGCACCAAATTACGAGATGTTACACAAACTGTTGTAATTGTATTTTAGAAAATTAATTTATTTGGACTTATCATAAGGTTGTAGGCATGGTGAATTTAAGCCAGTTTGCTTATTGATGCACATTTATTATTTCTAAATTTTTAATAAATTGTTTCAAGTTTTAAATAAAAAGTAATATCGATAAGTAAACATTTTTAACAAGTGCAATCAAGTCAAAGTAATTTGTGCATGCTGATAACAAAAGATCTTAAGTTTAAATTACAAAAACATGTGACTGAAATAACATTAAAAATAAAATGTTTGCACAATTACTTGGCTCTACAAAGTTCACTTTAACTGCACAAGAAGATCTTTAGCTAAGTTTAGTCCATCGTTGTAGAAAATAAAACATTTATTCATCATCAGAGTGATCACTGTCTTCTTGTTGATGGTCTGAACTAGAGGATAGTTTCTGATAGAAATCATATGTTCTTGGGATGAGGTTACTCTTACACAAGTCAAGAACCTCTTTTTTTTAGGTGGGAAATTTTTGTACGTTCACTGTATACTGGTGTTAGCACTAACAGAGACCGTCTTCCCGTTTGTGGTTGCCGCACTTTTATTTCCTTCATGTCACTATCTTGATAAGAGTTCTTATAAAACATTGAATCTTGATGTTCCTTCTTGACTTGAAACTTTTTGACGTCATTCCACACAACTTGTTTCTTCTCAGTATTGATGGTAAAGTTGTTACCTATCTGCGATGCAACAGATTTTTAGTCAATTATGTCGCTTGTGTCCAGCTCCCGTATCTTGTATGGCGTACCATTTCTTTTGGCTAGCTGCACTACCGTCAGAAACTGGCTGGGAACATAAATGGGACCACTCTTCAGAGCTTGGCGTTTAGCAGTCTCTATACATGAGTGCATTGCATCACCCTCGTTCTGGGTATGTCCCACAATTAAATATGTATGTGTAATTGAAGGGATGTTCAAGTGTTGAATGACATACAAATACATAGATAATAAAATTTTGTTCTTGTTTTGCGACGAACAACTATCTGAATAAAGTATCACATTTTTCCCTTCACAGATTTTCAAAAATTAAAACACATTTGTTTCAATTTCATTAGCACCACGCCCACCGGATCCTTCATGCCAAATATAGCAGTGTCCTTTCTTTGAAGTTATGTTGTACACAGTAAAGTTGAAGCAATTTAATTTCCTTTTATAATTAAAGGTTGAAACCTCTCCGGAACGAAGCTGTATTACTGCCTGTAAATCAAAACAAGCAACAATATTTATTTCTGAAATCCTACTTTCTTCCACATCTTTTAAGTTTCTCCATTCTTGAAAGCTCTTTTCTCTTTCATGTGGCTGGCATATTTTTCTCCTTGAATTTCTTTTTCGGCATCACTTAAGTTTTTGAATGCTACGCAGGTAGGGCATTAGTCCTTCTTTGGACGAAAAAAAACAATGTTAAATTCTGTACAAGAATGCTTGTTCTTCTTGGCTGTAGGTAACTGCTTTTTTCTACAATACTCTGTATAGAATTTATACATCTGTTAAATGGTGAGACCTCCGTCAGTAAATTCCCTTTGTGTTTGTCTGCGACAATAGTGTAGGAAATGAATTGATGTGATCGATTACTCCTCGTCGTACAACCTCTTGCAGTTTTGTGTGTTTGTTGTGCTTCCCTCTTTTGTCTTCCTCTACTATTCCTGTGCCTCTCATCTTATTCCTAACAGTCGTAAGAGTTGTTGACGTTATATCCAAAGTGCCGCAGAAAAATACCTTGCACATACGTATTTTTTCAGCGTCAGAAGTTTGGAAATAGTAGCCACAATTAACTGAGCGATTTGAGTCTTCCTTTTTGTTAAAGTATGTGGTCTCACTTCAATAATACTTTTAGCTATAAAGTCTCGTTTACGATTTTGGTCTAGTCCATAATACTCATCAAACAGTTGCTTTCTTCTGCCTGCATTAATGTTTTCCGCACACTTGTGTTTACATTTATTTCCACAGCCTTCCTTTACCATCTTTGCTGCAATTACTTTCCCAGAACTATTTTCATGAGCCAGACCAGCCATAACTTTTGCTTTTTTCACATTTCGCTTCCACTCGTCAGGTTTTCTGACAACTGATTTGGGTCTTCGTTTGATCCCATTGGTTTCCTCTTTTCCTTCGACTTGTACAATATTGTCTTCTCTTTCAGCTGCATTGATATCTACATCGATACCAGCAAGTTCCATGATGTGGCAGTCATTCTCTTCATTATCTACGTTTTTGTCATTAAATGTCGGAACAATATTGTAATTCCTACTGTCCATGTTGTTGAGATATTTTAATCTATCTACAATTTCAGTTTCACACGTACTGTCTTTTACTTCACATACACTATCCAGTTTACTAGCTTTGTCACCTCTTGCAACATTCTCTACCATATCAAAACCACTGCTAGAAGTTTGACAGCTGATTTCAACTTCTTCAGACATAATTACATCTTATTACTATAGCTATCATGTTCATTTATACCTGAAGATAAACCTAGCAAATCTTCAAATTCGTAACTACAGGTATTAATAACTGATGCCGAATAGAGCGTATCACTTTCAGTAGGTCGTGAACATACGACTACATAGTTTGTACCAGCGCTACTCGGATCATCTATAACAGGGCAGTTTATTACACCTACTGTGCCAAAAATTGTTTCTTGTTCAGACTGTAGTAAACTTGTCAACACATCATCACCTCCCACTATGGCCGAATTCGTGGGAATACTTTTCGACACATTATCAGGTAAACTCGTTTCTTCTACAGGATGACTTCCACTTCCAACAACAATCTGCAAATTCGTTGGTGAGGCACTTGCTGTATCCCCTGTCTGTTCTTTTTTATTGCCACGTTCTTCCTGAAACAGATAATTACAATTGTAAGTTAGTAATAATGTTCAGTACTGCATATTAACACAATAACTTAAGCTTTGTTTTGGCTAGCTACACCAACTGCAACTTGTACTCCCAAACGAGTAAAGTTGGTCTAAATTAATTTTATGGTTTCAGGGCTAGTTTATTCCACGTGGCTGTTTGGTTATACTAAAATTTTGTGTACTTTATTTAAACATTTTGAAGTGTGTACTGTTTATTTAACACATTTAACTATGCATTAGTAATTAAAAAAAAAATCAAGTATCTTTGTCAATATACACTGCTTTATAACCATTGGTATTAGTTATTCTGTGATGAAAGTGTACAATTACTCTTAGGCCCAAACTATAAAATTATACTAAGATAATTTTTTGTAGGTTATTGTTAATGCCTACCTGATTATTTGAGTTATGTTGTTGCTGCAATAAACTGAGATGAAGAATTTGTCTAGCTTTGCCATCTCGTAAATTATTTATTGACTCCATCGTACGATTATTTAAGTCTTCTTGCTTCTTACTCGATACATTTTAGGCGTTATCAAACGGCACAAATTCAACAATGCTCTCTGAGTAAAGCCACTAATGCTAGGTCCTACAATAACAGCAGCTACACAGATACCAACAATGTAATATGTAAATAAATTTGACTCTAGAAACCATAGAGTAAATAAAGTGCTGGAAACAAAAACCAAATGTAAATAGAAGTGAGTGGAAAACATTACTGATTCAGGTTCCCACTCAACAGACAAAAAAATATAGGACTTTCTTGAAAAAATTATAGGACACCAGTCGAAGATTTATCAACCTCCTCAAAAACTTTACTAACGGTTTTAAATATACACATAATAAAATATCTTATGCAGTACATAAAAAATAATGAAACTGCTTAAAATTCACAATTACAAATTGAGATAAATTATGCAGCACGTAAAATGAGTCATGGCCTCCCTACTCCCCATGTAGCATTCGTAAATTAACTAACTACACACCACTATTCCAAAAAATAAAATTGAAAAATATATGGAAACACAATGACAGCAGTAAACTATTGTACAATAGAAATGTAATCACAGAGATAGTTCATTTAACTGATGCTACAAATATGCCAAGTCCTCCATTTTAACTAAACTAGTCATATAATACTATCTATATGAACTTTATCAGTACAAACATACAATACATAACAAAACATTTAAGAAATATATTAAATGCAATAAACTAATGTAAAATCACAGATGGTTACAGAATAACATGAAGATTAAAAATGTAGACAACTGTTCCAATCTATCAATCTAGACTACTTTTTCAACCTCTTGGCAGAGGAACACATTTCTTCTTCAACTTTCTTAAGGGCTGTTGTTTTTTTCAGTCAGCTGCTTGTGTCCTGCTTCTAGAAGAGCTTGGGCTGCCAGTATCTCCTGCATATTCTTGCTTTTACAAGCTGCAGAAAGTTTCTCATTAGCTTCTCCAATTAAACAGTGGCTTGCCTGAATAACCTTTTGCAAGGTTTTTTTTTCTTTCTTTAAGTTTTCTAATCTTTCTACATTGTCATTCCTCTTTGATTTACTGTCAAGTTTACCTTTTTCATTTTTGTGGTCTTCTAAGTAAGCATTATACTTGCTGCTAGCATCTCTGAAATACTTGAAGCACATTGGTGATAGAGGTACCTTACTCATACCACCTCTTAGTTTGATAACAGATTGCACTGTACATAGGCCATTAATTGTTTGAGTAGTCAATAGTGGACGAGATGGAGTAACAAAATGCTTGTTCAGCGAGAAACCTTGTTCTACATCTGCCTGTCCATGTGATAATGTAAGAGCTGCCTTAACAAGACAAGAAAGTAAAGGATATTTCAACTCTCCAAGTTTGTTTCTTATTTTCAGTATTGATGACCCATGTGTATCAATTCTTGTTATAGCACCTGATGGTGATTCTGCAGAAATAGTAGTTTCATCTATGTTTTCAGCCATGTATAGTTTCCACTCATCACAAAGCTTACCTATATCACAATTCTTAACGATCATGGGCATCTGTTCTGCAACCTTCTGTAAAAATTGTAATGAATGTGACTCATTTCGAAACAATGGATGCAAGCACTGAATGTTGCGAAGCAACTTATTCTCTATAGGAACTTTGCTTAGCAAGTATTCTATAACAGAAATTATGAATTTTTTCGCTTCATGGTAAAACATTTTCATTTCCTTTTCTTTCAGTTTCATGGCTTCTTTCCTTGTGACACGGCCAACATCTATTTCTTCTGAAGGGAATGTATTTCCAGTGTTGTGGAGGTCAAGACTTTTAGACGTAGTTCCAGAAACTTTTTCTAAAATCTGTGGCTTAACGATTCTTGACATAAGGCTTCGAATGACTTCACACAGTTCATCATAGAGAATGTGAATGAGAGGTTCGTTACACTGCACCAGACGAAGGAATTTATCATAGATTTCATCAACAGATTTCAGAAACATCAGACGAACAAATGTAGAGGGATCTTCAAGGGCGGATTTGATGCATTTGTAGGTTGTTTGTAGCTGGTTAGTGCTTTTCTTGGGAATGTGTTTCAGAAAGTATTCCTTCAATGCACTTCACTGCTGAAGGGTTCTTGCAATGACAGGTACCAATGAAAGCCATCGGTTGCTTACAAATCTCAGAATTGTCTGTTGCTCCAATCCAAGTTCTATTTGGATATTCACAAAATCGTCTTTCCTTGCTGGGAATTTGTGCAGAAACTTAAAAAGAACATCAAGAAAATCTTCTATTTCCCAATGTTTCACCACATCTGATATGGCCCACTTGAATGAATTGTGAACAATGTGCAAGTTACAAGTTCCAATATTTATTAGCCCATGATAACTTTCAGATTTCAGATGACTGTCTAAATCACGTAAACATTTTGCATTTACTGGTGGGCCATCTGTACCAACGGCCAATAACTTCTTTAGAGGTAATGCATCCCTTGACAATGAATGCAGTAACTTCTCTTTTAAAATATCGGCTGTTCTATGACCAAGTTCACAGCAACATAGAAAATGACTGATGACTTTATCCTCTTGTGTGTCCCAATATCGAACATGTATATCCAATTGCTTATTCCCTGCATCAGTAGTAGCTTCATCGAAAGATAAAGTAAAGAAACTATTGCTAGACTTTATGGATTTCACAAGCTCTAAATGAAAATATGGTCCAAGCCAATGACTGATTTCATATGGTACTTTAGTCGAACCTGAAGTAAAAGACTGGGCTGTAACACTATCACCTGATTCCACAACTTTCAGTGTCCATAAAATTTCAGCATTAGTGACCTTATTAGCTCCATCCATGGTCCACTTATTCGAAGTCCCAGGTCTACACGAGAGTGCTGCAGACTTCTGACTGCTTGAAGATACACCAAAAGTGAATTTTGCTTAATTTTGCGATAGTACTGAAAATGCAACTGAGTTGTGCTTGCTCGCAGATGCATGCTGTATTAACTGCAGTTTTCCAGAGTTCCTAATATCAAACACAGTTTTGCAAAGAAAACACCGAGCTTTAAAATCACTTTCACTGTCCTTAACACGCCATGATCCAATTGAGTGTCCATTCCCATCCTTTCCTGTTAACCAAGTGTCCTTAAATGATGTATTTAGAGGCATTTTATACTCTGGTATTGTTCATAATGCTGCAAATGACATGTAAAACATACTGCAATTTTCTTCTTCAATCCATCTAAAACACAGAAAAGTATATGAATAACAAGAATAATTGTATTTATTATGACAACAAAAATAATTTCCAGATAGGTAGGGGAACAGAAAATAGGGAATGAAAACAAGCATAAAACATTTATTTTGAAGATAACCTGCAAGAAAATGCTACAACAGCTTGTGTTACAGCAAGCTGGAGCATGTTATATATTCCTCAGTTTCACTTCATTGGGAACACATGAAGAGAATATAGGACAGTGTAAAAAAAGGAAATACAGGACACTATAGGACACATTATGAAAAAAAAGGAAATATAGGACAAGTGGAAACCCTGCTGATGACAATATTTCCAAATATGACTATTTAACACAACATTTTAAAATACAAAAGTTTAACATTACAAAATGTGACAGTTTTGCACTAATTATAGTTTTAAAATAGCACATGCGAAATTATAACAAACTCAAATGTTATGGTCTTGCACTACAAAGAGTAGTCCCCTACAACAAGCAAAAGTCTAATGTTACAGTATTGCTCCACAAAACCATGCCATATTATTAAGTGCATAACATTTTACGACTTAACGAATGCATTGTTTATTTTCTTAGGTGGTACTGTCTTGCACTGGAAAGAGTACACAATTCTGAATTCAAAAATGCCAACATCTCAAAATTGATGTTTTTGAGATGTTACAGTCTTGTTCTAGATGGACGATATGTGGGGAGTGGCAGAATGAAAGTGCTGAAAATGGTAAGTCGAATGTCTAGGTGGGTTATCTGGTGAGGGATGTAGACGTGATATGAAGATAACTTTTGATTTGGTGTGGTTGACAGTGATATCATGGTGGGTGAGCTGATGTTGAAGTGAGGTGAGACTGTGGTTGAGGCGATCGGAGGAGGCGATAAGGCAGGTGTTGTCTGCATACTGTACTATTTGTGTTCCGGGAGGGAGTTTAAAGTAATATATGAAGGGTGAAGAGGAGAGGGCTCAGGAGGGAACCTTGTGGGACTTCAGCAGGGATGGGCAGCATGGCATATAGGTGAACTTCGACTTTCACCTGGAACGTGTAGTGTTCAAGGAATGAACACATGAGTCGGGTGAGTCGTGGGATATCTGTGGCTGCAAATTTTGAGACCAGCTGTTGGTGTGGGACCGAATCAAAGGCACGTTGGAGGTCTAGGAATACCACTCCCATGTGCTGACGTCTGGCAAATCCGAACACCACTATGTGCTCCACACAGGCAATGGCATGTGTTGTGGAATGGTGGGGACGAAAGCCAAATTGATGGTTGGGCAGAAGGTGTAGGGTATCCACTACTTTTAGGAGCCTGCGGTGAATGTTTTATGCCACTTTCGAGAGAGTAGATAGGAGTGAAATGGGTCTGTACAACAATGGTAGAGAGGCAGGTTTGTCGAGCTTAGGGATAGGTGCCACGATGGCATTCTTCGGGTTGAGGGAAAGTGGCAGTGTAGGAGAATGGCATTGATGAGCCTCACAAGATAAATTGTAACTTTCTTGGGAATGGCTCTGAGAATGGGGGCAGGAAAAGAATCGTTACCAGGTGCAGCTGTGAATTTGAGGCAAGACATAATATAGAATAATTCTTCTGGTGTGGTGAGTCGTAAACCTGATCTGTCGGCAATGAGGGGAAGGGTGACATGATGCGACAGTGTTGGAGGGCTCCCTTCCTCGCCTGAGGAATCTGAGAATGAAATGTTGAGCTGTAGGAAGTGATACAAAAGTGGTTTGCAAGTGAGCAGCAATGCCCTATGATTTCTCGGCTGCCGACTCTGCAAGTGTGGTATGGGTTGGTCAGGGAGGTGGTATGACAGTTGGTGTGTGTTTGAGTTGGCGAATGAAGCTCCAGATGGTGCCAGATGATGAGAGAAATTGAAGGCACCAGCCACTCAGCATGAGGTACAGTTTCCTGTGCTGCGGGAGCCTGGATGTCTGCCAGCATGACTGGAAGTGGTTTCACAGGGACAGGACCTGTTGTATGTTTGTTGGGAGGGGTGAGGTTGTGGTGTCGGATGGTTTGAGGGTAATGTGGGCTGAAGCAGCATCAAGAATGGATGTGGTCAGGCTGAAGGTGTTGGACATAGAAATGTTGTCTGGAGTGTTGAAGGGTGTACTCAGGTCTTGAGCATCTGAGATGGCAACGTAGTAGTCATACCAGTTTACCACCCGGAAGTTGTACCTGGGTAGTGTGGTTTGGGGTGGAGGGGGTGTAATGGATGTGACCAGTGACTGGGTTATGATCAGAAGAACCTGAGGGATGTGTGTGGAGGTCAGCTACGAGTGGACGAAATGTGGACAGTGTAAAGTCTATGACTGTGGGTCTTTTTGCTCAGATAATAAATTTTAATATGTTGGTGAGTGGATGGCTTGAGGGTGGGTGGTGTGTGATGAATGATTTGGTGAAGCGTAGTCCCCCTGCTGTTGGTGTATGGACATCCCCAGTGTAAGTGGCATTGAAGTCCCTAGACATGACGATGTGTACATCGACTTAACTGAGAGCCTCAGTGTCGGCTGTTGGTAAGGGGAATGAGGGTGGAATGTATAGTGAAATGAGTGTGATGGCATATGGCCTGCGATGGAGTAGGACGGCCACCACCTCGGTCGAGGGTGAGGTGGAAATGAAGCGACGATGATGACTGTTGTGTGCTTTGACGAGTAACGCAACCCACCATCCCCGCCGCTGGTGTGGTAGGTGCGGTGAGTCACATACATGTGTATCGAAAGCGGGATGAATGAAGTGAGTCATGTTTCTGTTTTCGGAAATGATATCGGGTTAGTGAATATGAGTGAAGTGATGAAGATCTGTAAGCTTAGGGAGGAGGGATGATGCATTCCTCATCAAAAATTTAAGGGGATGTAGGTCCACCAAAAGCCTAAAGGACAGCTGTTATTCTAATTTCTATCTTTTCTGCTGGTGTCTTAGCTCGTGAGATGACTCTGATGGTGTTGATGATCATGGGGAAGGTATTGGCGAATGCATATAATGAGTTATTTGAGATCCTGTGCGAATCATTGTGAGTCGGTTGAGGATGTTGGTGACCTGATGGTGGTGCCCTGATGGTGGTGAACTGTGGTAGTAGTGGTGGCATTGTGGTGGGGGTTGTGTTCATGTCTGGTGTGGTGACTGTGGTTGTGATGTTGACTGGAGAGTCAATGAACATGTCATTGGTTTGTTGTTGTGGGTGAAGTGGTTGTTGTTGAGAGTCAGGTAGTGGTTGTTGTTGAGGTGTTGTCCTGCATCCGTGTCATGGATTGATTGAAGGTGCAGGGGGGAAGGTTCGTAATAACATCAGGTCTGGGATGGTCTGTGTGGCTGTTGTTAGTTGTGGTGTCTCGGATGTCTGTCGTCTGGGGTGTCGTCGTAAGTACTTGATGTGGTTCGGGCAGTTCGGGTCTGTGGCAGCAGGATGGAGTGTCTGTCGACTTGCAGTCCCTAGAACAGTGGATTCCAGTACACTTGAAACAGAGCCATGATAGTGCTGCACCTTGACGGCCCAGCAGCTGATGGAGTGAAATCTGAGTGAGAAATGTGTCGGCCTCTCCGAGTTTGGTGGTGGTGACAAGGAAGGTTGATGTACTGGCTTTTGGTGAAATGTGGTGTTTGGTGACTGTGCCGACAGGGAGGTTCGTTTCTTATATCTCCAGCTGTAAGTAACTCTTCAGGTGTTGTTCGTAATGGAAGTCCAACAATACTGTCGTTCTCCTGGGAGTCGTGAGGTGTATGGGGAGAAACCAAGGTTTGCGAGATGGTCGAACAAATAGTCGTGATCTTCAGGTGTGGATGTATAAAATGTTCTATCTATGAGATGACCTTTGAGTTCTTTCTGGAGAATCTTGACAGTAAGAAAAGGTTTGTTTTCAACTGTAAGTATGCATGCAAAGGGTGGCATTTTGTGTGGTTTTACTGGTTAATGTGGGTGTGGAGATGTGTGTTGTTGAGGATCTGAATAGTTGTTTGGTTTGAGTGTTTTCCATTTGCGACTGTCAGTTGAAGGAGCAGGAGAGGCCGAACGTTAAGACATGGGGTGTCTACGTCGGTGAGTGGTAATGATGTCATAGATGAATAGCGATTTTGAATGTGAACTGTAGGTGGTGTAGGATCTTCCTTGGCCTTCCTTATGGTCTTCTTACGTTTGTCAAAGCCATCAAGGTCCATCGCTGCGTCTTCTGTGGAGGTTTGTGAGGGTGCTGGAGTTTGTTGAGAGACTGGCGTGTTGATATTTGTGAAGAAATGTTAAGGTTATTGATGTGTTGTGATTGTGAGTGGTGTACTTAAAAGGCGATTGGTGTCGTGATGCACTGGATACTTCTTCTATCTTCTTATCTTTCAATGTCCCCTCTGTGATGTCATCCCAGCCGGTAATGTTGTTGAAGTGTGATGAAGGCATTTCAGACTGGAATGTGTTTGCTTGTTGATGGAGTGAATGATGTTGATGCGATTTAATAGAATGTGGTGAAATTGTTGAGTTGTGATGTTGAGTGTTTCGGAGCATGTCGACGAGTTTTCTTGTGTGCTGTGTGAATGCAACATTTGGCGATGTTCATGTGTCTGCACTAAATAACATGGTGAGTTGTTGAACTGTTGTTGATGGTTGTTGACGAACAATTCTGGAGTTGATGTCCAATGGACATTCTTGATATCTACCTGAAAATGGTGTGGTTCAACATTTTTTACTCTTTCTTGATCTGGCAGGATTGTGGAGAGTTGTTGAGACTTGTTGAGGTTAATTTGTTGTGAAGAGATGTAAAGCTGTTGCTGTTGGTTAGGTTATGATATGGCTTGATCAATGTAGTTTTTGAGGCATTTTGATGATTTTTGTGTTTCCTGTGAGGTTTGTTAAAGTTGGCGTGAGACATTCGATTGGTTGATTATGGTGGTTTGAAATGTGTTTGATACCACGTTGGTTTTCTGACATGTTGACTACGTTTTCTGCATGTATGATTTTTGGTGAGGTTGTTGTTGAAATTGTTAAGTTTTGATGACACCAAATGTTTGTTCTTTGAGACACCTAGACTGTCTCGTTGGGTTTTCGTCACAGTCGTGAAATGGATTGAATGACTTGGACCTTGCTGGCTTGATGGAGAGGGGTGAGGTTACATACTACCTTCACCGATGCTCCCTACACTGCTGATCGCGGTACCGGGAGGTTGGTCCACCCACCCCCTGTACCACTACTAGCAGAGCAGGGAGATGGAAGGCCCGTCGTCGCTGTTCATTGGCGATCTTGTGGCACAGGTCTGAGTGCATTCAGTCTTGCGACTGATTCTCCATTGCGGCTGTAAACCTTCAAGGCAATGTTCTGATCTCTATGGCTGTCAGGCGAATGCCTCTGCCCCGCCTCCTCACCACCCAGGATAGGAATCGGAGGGACAGGGTACGTCGCAAACCCTGCCTTCCTCCGCCCCTCTAGCCAAGGGTTTGGTCGCCCTTACTCTATGCCTAGTGCTATTTCTTATCTCTTATGCACTGAAACCACAGCTGGACGTAGTTCTGCAGGCGGCACCTAGAGGGGTCTCCTGTCATATACTGCAAACATGTGCACACTGCAAGCTTAATCTGTAAGCTTGGTTGTTGGATGGCATCAGAAGCGTCAAACCAGCATTTAATCACCTACAAACCTTTAGGTTTTAAGCGATAGGCCGATTAGCGAATATTACGGAAAATAAGTGTTACAGCCGTAGTAAAAAATACAAAGAAAAAATTAAAAATGTTTGTAACAACAGCTACGGACACATGCTTACTAAGCTATATTCCATTTCATATAAGTTTGGATAAATTTGACAGCAACTTATGGGCAATATTTTCTACTATTTTGTGATTTGTAGCACTACACAAGACAAACTTTGCAGTACAAGTACTGAAATGGCAATCTCAGGTTCATTTTAGAGCTAAAAAAAGGTCTTGCATTGTGCATCAAATCACAAAATATGAAAAATTATTGTCCACAGGTTGCTGTCAGATTTATCCAAACTTATATGAGACGGACTATATACCAAACACAATGCAGCAATCGCATAGTTTTCAATTGAATCGTGGATTTGAGAAAGGCTCTAAGTCAAAAATTGCTACTTTACAGGAGAGCAAAAAAAGTGAGTAGTTTCTGTATGCTTGAACAAAAGTATTTATCAATTTATTGTACAATTAAGGACACTGTTAGAATTGAATTCAAAGTAATATTATTAAAATGTTGTATTAATTGTTTTACATTTTTAAACATTTTTGACTTAGTTCCTTTCTCCACTAAACATATAGCAATACCCATTCTGCTAGGTAAAGAAATCATTTTAACAGGTTTATAATAGTTTGTGGTCATGTTATTTGATATTATACTTCTACATTACCCTACATGATCATAAATCATTGTTTTTGCTTGTAGCAGTCGGATACTTGCAAAAACACTGTGCACACTATAACTCAAGTGAAACAACACAACACCCATGTAATATTTTAGGAACAGGTCGGTGGGTTACACAACAATTTTGCAATACACAAACATCCATTATAACCAATCTGATGAAACATTATTTTATTCCAGATTGGAACTAAAACAAGGTAAATGCTATGATATACTGTCATAATAAGAGTTCTTGACATCTTCATGCACCACATATTGCAAAAGCTTCTTCAGGTCGTCAATATTCTTGGTATTAATAGGAACTTTGCCAGCTGGATAAGCTACTACAGGCTTCATGGAAAATGTGTGTAAATTGCCTTTACCAAGATTGAATGTATGTATCACAAGTGAGTCTATGAATTGGTAGAGCTTCAAGGACACCAGGTTTATCGGCATGATAGCTAAATTTCTTGAATGAAGAAGGCGCAAACTGTATCTTTCCAGAACGTGGTGTGTCCTTCGAAGACGTTTCATCCGATATGTCACCTTTTTGAAAAATGTAGGCCACCATGTGTCAAAATTTAGTACCATGTTACAGTCCACTAACTTTACTTGAACATTTCGCTTGCTGTTTGCGATAATAGTCATATATTTCTGGATGGTGTAGATTCTATCTGATTTTTTTCAGCTGTTTCTTAAACACTCCAAAATCCCTATCACAGGGTAGAAACGAATGGCCTCTCTATGGAAAATAATGCCTAATATTCGCAAACCGCTGTGATGCAGCTAGCCCAATACACATCCGTATCATAGTGTGATTCTTGTTTTGGCCTGGGCAGCCATCGGAGGAAAGGTGCAAGTGCTTGACATTTTCAGAAACAAATTCACCAATATAATCTGTTAACATGGAACTAATTTCATTTGCATCCTTATGTGCTTGACCTTCATGATACATGTAGATTACAGAGTTGTTTGTTTTAAGGTCGTGAGTTCAAAAGACATTTACCCATAACTGCCTCATATAAAATACTTCTTGCACTGGGGTGTTTGGCAAAGGGAGATTTTGCATAAAATCAAAGGCTATACCTGCAACATACTGTCACAATTTCGTGAAACATCCAGTAAAGTCCTATAAAACAGTTTATTTCTTCTTTTGTGGACATCATATTCTTATTGGGTGTCACTTTTTGCCGACTCGCAAATATGTGGTCTCTTTAGTTTAGTAGACAACTCTTCACACTTGCTGCACACATCAATCTGTGTTCTTCCAAACCGATTGTTATAATTTTCAACTAAATATTTTCTATAGAAGTTATACTTGATTCCACACTCAGGGTGTTTTGCAACAAACAAATCATGCATCTTAACAACAGTGAGACGAGAATCTAACTACTTAACTTCTTTCCCCCCATAATGGGTTACCTTTAAGGGAAATGAACCAATGTGGTCGGATATTATTTTTGTGACTTTGTCAGTCACTTTTCTTTTATTAGGATTCTTTCCTCTTTTGCCTGCGGGTGTTTCGCCCTTAAGAAGGGACGCAATACGAAATACTCGCTTTTGACTAATGATGTGCATGTTCAAAAAAGCAGTACGACATACCTTCTTTCTGCTGTTACCATCCATTACGTAATAAGAAAAACTTGCTACCCGCTGCTTTGCATTTTCACTTCTAGGCCTACGGGTTTTGATGTCATTCTCCTCAATGAGGTTTTGCAGGAACAGGTCTTGTGTATTTTTGTCGGGCAGGTCCAAAAACTTGGACAATATGGTTATCTTCGACTCTTCACTAACAATCTTGAAGCTTTTGTGTTTACATCTGAAAGAATAACCCATTATTACAATAATATGGATGTTGCCATTTTGTAATACCTGTGGATATAATGCATTGATTCTAATACATAGTTGCAATAAACTCCAGTACTTTTTTTATTGTACTGTATATTATACAGACTTTAATATTCATAAGAACCAGTTTGTGTACGTTTGTACTTATTAGACTGTTAAATACATCACCTTTGCAAGAAAAAAATTAAATTCTGAATACATTATGTTGTTTACTAAGACATAATAAATGCTACATTGCATGTTTTACAATAAGTTAACATACTTTACATGTACTTACTTGCAGTCACTGCCGGTGGTCTTCGCTTCCTTATATTTTCCTTTATAGTTCACATGCTCCATTCCTTCCACTCTGGCTTGTTTCATTACATTCTGTTTGTAAGTTTCAGGTTGTCGCTTCCTTTTCGGAGCCATACTAAACGTAATCAATTTGGTATGAATATTATTATTACTATGCAGCACTGCAAGAACAGGAGTAACACACAAATAGCTGCTGCATGCAAACTACTAATCACAGCTTGATGTTTATAGTGCATAGATGTATATATCAAAACAACGATAAAGTAAATGCCATAGAGAAAACTGTAATGTGGCTATGGTGAAGACAGGAACTACACTTTTATAGTGTGATTTGGGTTTTCTCCATCTTTTGCAGAGAAAGGAACTAAGTCATATACTACTTGTAGTAGTGAAAAGAACTAAGTCGGTGACTTAGTGCCGTTCTATGGAATACCATCAATGTCTATATGCTGTTTATCCCATATGCAGTAAGCTGACTTAGTTCGTTTCAACACCAAACGATCAGGCTTGGCCATATTACTTTATTTTTAATAAAAAACCAAAAATGGTAGATTTTGACTTAGTGCCTTTCTCAAATGCACGATTCAATTAGTTTTTTAGATTATTTGCTTATAAAATTGTTGCAAATTAGTATTCTTTGCTATTATGACGTGCGCAAATGACCCTGAGCTTTAATTGTTTCTGGTATAATTTAATATCAACGTTATGTGTGCCTTTATACATCATACCACCGCATAAAAAATTGACAAAAACATGTTAATAAAAATAGAAGTGTGAATAATGCTATCTACACTCTTGGTAATAATGTTAGTAAAAAGTGTGTATAGTAATTAATTTTTGTTTATAAACATGTCTTCCATAATTGTTGGAATAAAATGTTTTGAAGATGTTATTGTAAATATTTAAGATACACAATTAAAAATAATATATAAAACACGCCATTAAAAGACCTAAATCATACACCTGTAAGGGATTATCTAAGGAAATAGTGCCTAATAAAGTAGCACAATCTGCATTTCCACACGTGTATGTGTGTGTAATATATATACATATATATACACATGTGAAAATGCACAGGCATATTTATATACAACACCAACAGTCGTGTGTGTGTCCGTGCGCGCGCGTGTGTGTGTACACACACACTGCTGTTGGCATTGTAATGGTAACTATACATGAGGTTTAAAATTGCGTAATCAGCTAATTTTTCTTTCTTAAATTGGTTTCATGTTTAATTCGGTAGGTTAGTTCAATGCATGTCGAACATACATCTGTCCTAGGTGTTCCAAACCCTATGTTGTAAAACTTCGTAAAACAGAGCGGAAATAACTTTGTTTTACGGACAAGTCAGAGTCCTTGTTCTCTTTCTGATACACATGCCACCTTTATTTAATATGGAGATCACTGCTTAGGTAGACACACTACTGAGTTTTGCTTCTACAATAATGAACTTCAGTAGCTTTGACTCGATCAATAAAGTCTTTTAACTGTTTTGAGCTTCGTAACAAACAATTTCGATCTATGGTCCCCTCCCCGTCCTTCGTGAGGCATTTTGCCTGTTTTCCTGTACCTGGAAATAACTCCTTGCACGCTATGTTTAGAAATTTGCATAATTTTTAGAAATGTTTCTCTGCACACAGGACCATCCTGCCTGATATTTTCTTTGGAATAAAATATTTTATGGTTACCTGTTTAGGCTCCAGTTTACCTTCTGAGCGCTGCCTTTTTGGTTCTTTGCATTTGTGTGTTTGATTAAGAATGCGTCCTGTTGTAGTTTATCTCGGTGACCGTAGAAACATTCTTGGAAGTACTTGACATCCTTCTGGTTAAGTGTTGCACACTGGAACGCTGGTATGTCGCGACAACACTTCGGCATTGTTAGATGGCCTCTGGAAGAATACCTGAAACAATATGTTTTTATTTTACAATACAATGACTTAAAATGTTTTTATGCTTGACAAAGCATTTTGATAGTACATTCGCTATTAAAATGTATTATGTGAATCCTTCTAAGATAAAAACATTTTTCGTTAGTAAGTTGGATGATAGTTGAGCTGGTGAGGAACTTTAAAATAAGTGCATTACTTTTGTACGATTATACGTAATAATCAAATATATTTGTAAAGGTAATCAGTTTTAGAGTAACTTATAATGATTGGCAAGTAAAGTGGAGAAATGTATTGCAAACTTATACATGTTTGTTACATATTGAGGTTAGGAAATGTCATTAACGAGATGTGTTGGGTTCATACAAATTAATCATACACAAATGTTACGAATGATTGACATAGGAAAATGCAATGGTTTTCAAAACTGTAGTTGTCTCAGTAGTTATGTACATCTCAATTTGTGGGTTTTATGGCTGTGCAATAACATTAACAAATGCAACTGTAACACAATCACCTCTCTCTTTTCTCTTTATTTTTCTTCCATCCATCTGGCTCTCTTGTCCTTTTTCTCCCGCTACCTTGTTCACATTGTTGTGGAAATTTATCCATTTGAAACACGAAAATAATCTACAACCACAATACATACAAACACCCAAAACAATCACTCCATAGATAACATAGCTGTAACTACTACACACCTGGGACTTTGAGACAATACAACCGTGGCACAGATCACGTGGCCGGTTTTGGAACTAACATTATGAAGCACATGGCCGGGTCTGAAAATAACCTCGGGGTTGCACGACGGTTTCTTCTTTGAATATGGCCGCTTCTGTAAGTAACGGATTTTTGTTCACTACTTTTCAAAAAGGAATTTAATATTTTCCAAAAAACTCATTTTTTTTTTTATTTCAGATGGCCGGTTTTGGAAACACACGTCTTTATATACCAAAGGGGAATTCTGTTACGAACTTCGAAAGAAGAACGGGTTGCTGTAAAAAATTCCTAGGCCTCGCACACGCGAAAAGAAATTCTGTAGACAACCTTGATTTAATCTTGAAGTCAAAATATAAGAAAAATTTGTATTTTTCATGTCCTCAAAAAGGCCGAAAAGAGAAATGATTGAAACTGCAAAACCCTTCTGAAACGGAAGTCGATTTTTCCGGTCCCCCACTCTCACTTGCGAAATCACTTCTGAAAAGTGTTTCGAAGAGTTTTCAAGGCTCTTCAAACTTAAGCAATAGCCATTCCTAAGCGGGGTGTTTTCGTCTTTCGGTACCCTGGAGTTTAACATGTCGAAGGTGTCATTGACCAGCACAATAAAGTGACGCTTAACGTTTTTGTTTTGTATATAACGAACTGCCAACGCAGTGCGCCTTGAAAACAACTGTGCAGCCATCCTCACATTCTGGCGAGATCTGCCAGTTACGCTGAGATGAGATTGAGTGATATGGTGTGAAATTGTAATTCCCATTTTTGAGTTTCCGATATGTCTTGTATAACATCCATCTGAAACAGTGAGCCAGCAGCCAATGTCAACCCAGCATCCAAAAAGTGATTGCTTAATAATTTCAACAAATGTGGTACATCGCAGAATACCCAAACTCTCCTATTGTTATATGGTGGATTGGCGAAAAAAATTTTTTTGTGTTTAAATTAAGTTCTTTCCATACTTTAGCTTTTTCCCTCCTATGCCACAGGTTACTGCGACCACAATACCACAGGCTTCAAGTTCCGTAATTGTGTTTTTTTAGGAACTTTTTACGTCATTGTAACGTAAAGTCATAAAAAATAGGTTGTTTCCATTCAGTAAATAGTCCACGGACCATTGCTACCTGAACATTGCTACAAGACCCTTGTATGTGGTAGAGTTAAATGGGGCAAAGATCTGCACTTATGGTTTAAATTGATTACCTAACTGTCAAAACAGGAGAAGAATGTTTTTCACTGCATCTTTTGAATACCCACACATAAATGTTATAATGTAATATTCAGAATTGTTTGTAAATAAGTGCAACTATTAATAAGTTACAAATATCTTAAGACATGCAAATAAGGATATTTGCCCCACTAGTGGGGCAAAGATCCGAATTGGGTGGGGCAAACATCCGCACCCTGAAACATCTTCAGTAACATAAATAAACATGATCTATATACAGCACAAGATTCTATTTATAATAATATGTCTATTGTAATATATCAGCACTCGAAGTTGTACATAAAAAATTACAAAATCTCACAAAAAATCCAAAAATCTGGGTACCCCAGACAAATTCATAAAGTTTTGAAACATTTTGCTTAAATATGTATTTTAAACATAATGTAACTGTTGAGGTTAAATTTAAGAATAAGTTTCTAACATACTTAACATATATTATGACAAAGAGTTAACAATATTGGAAATTAATGAAACAATTAAAATAAAAAAGTGATAAAAATTTAAATTTAAATCGCACATTTACATTTATTATTTTCTAATTAATGTCTTAGCATGAACTAAACAAGATTCAAGAGAAAGCTATGGAAAACCCTATAGCAAAAGAACATAAACAACAAACACTCCTTTAGTCAATCCTTTAGTCAAGACAAATCTAACGCTGGTGCATCATTGATACGAATCACACACAAAGTTTAGTGTCTCATACGCGCTACAGTTTTCGTGCCACCACGTTTCACATGAAGTACACTGTTTCCAGTTTTCATTAGGTGGGTCTACAAACAACTTATCACATCCTGGGAACTGTATTTCTTCTGATTGTGTAGCTGGTTTTTCTTGTTCTCCACCTCCTTGCTTCATTCCAAGTCGCTTCTTACTTCGCTGCTCTTTATTAGAAATTTTCTTTTCCCTTTCTTTCAGATCGTGTAGCATTTTATTCTTGTATGGTGAACCGGATATATTTCAGAATGTTTACTTCTTTTATTCCGTTTCGTTGGCTCAGACCTCTTTGGAAATGGAATAATTTCTCTAGGTGAAACTGGAGTTCTAGGTCTAATACCTGAGCAGCCTGGCTTGTTTATGTCTGCACCAATCGACTGTTCGTATGTTGAAGGAAAAGTCATAGAATTAGGCTGGACCACATTAGAAACTGACCTACAAACATCTTGAGTTACATGATGTGTTGTCTGTCTTGAGTCAACTACTGAAGATTCTGCTCTGCCATCTCCACATTCTTCATTAGAACGTTCACGATTGATAGGCCAGATCCCGCATGCCTTAAAAGCATTTCCTGCTTTCTTTAATGTTGCACATCTTTCACATGCTTTCCAGAACAATTCAGAAAACTGGTAAGGGGTTATATTTTTCCCAGGATGTGTCGCTAACCATTTGTTGCATTCCTCAGTATAGAAAGCTTTCAGGGGCCCATAAAAGCTCCTGTCTAGTGGTTGCATTTTGTGGCTGCTATGAGGTGGAAGTGTCATCAAATTAATGCTATGGTCACAGCAGAAGTTTATTGCATCTAGTAATAGATGGGATGAATGATTATCCAACAGAAGAAACACAGGGTGATCAATGTCAGCTCGCACCTTTTCCTGAAAGTGACGAATCCATTGTATAGAAAGGCCCAAATTTATAACCTGAGTCAGAACACATTGCAATGGTTTCTGGGGGAGCTACATTTAGAAGTTCATCTATCATTCGTTTGCGTGAAAATACTATCCCAGGTGGGTTAAAAATACTATCCCAGGTGGGATAAAAACACCACTGGCACTCACACAACACACAACAGTAATATTTTCGCCCCTTTCACCAGATGATGCTTTACCAACAAGCTTCTTTCCCTTGCTCGTGATCACTTTTGGGACCTTGTTGGGAACGGTTAAAAGGCCACTTTCATCCATATTAAAAATGGCACTTGGTGGAAATTTGTACTTGTTGTACAACAGAAACAAATAATCATAGAACACCTTAACTTGACTTTTGTTGAACCCCATGATTCGGCCGAGACCCGTCTTCTGTGGTGTTCTGAGTGACAAATTGTGAGATGCAATAAATCGATAGGCCCAATATTTTCCGGCCATTTGCATTGCTTTGTCGAAAGGTTGGGTAATTGCATTCGACTCTGCGTAGTCAAAGCTAAGTTTACGCAATGTCTGCAAAGTGAGCCCATAAAATCGGGCATCTAAGTCTTTACAGTGAATTGCTAATTCAACTTCGTGGTCAGCTGTAAACACTGGTTTTTACCGGCCTACAGATGTAACACCAGTCCCAGCTTTTAGACGCTTGCGCAATGTAGAGTCGTCGATACCTAGCTCAGCAGCTATTTTCCTTTTCGAGTTATCCTCTGCAAGCTTCTGTTCTGCAACTGCTAGCATTTCCGGTGTGCAAGCCTTTGCTTTAGTTTTTCTCTTTTATATTCTGAAAAAATATATGTGTGGATATAAAAGTCTACTCGTCAACTCGTATTTAGATGCTGTAATGCAAATTGGCATTATTAATTGAGGTACGTAAATTTCACACATTCACCTGGATGTAGGCTAGACTCGGCAACCCAGCACACACATCAACAATGTGTGCTCTTTCATTGGCTGTTGCCAGAGTGTATCTGCTAGTATAATTGCGCTCAGTGTATCTCCAACTGCGTGTTACTGGCTCACGTTTTCCTTACATGTGTCCGACCAAGTTCCGTCCAATCATAAGAGAGGCTATAATGTAAAATTTTAGCCTATCTATATTGGTGTTGATTAATTCCGTAAAATTTACGTACCTCAAATTATTGGTCATTCAGTGCGAAAATCTTCTGAAAAGGCTAGAGTGCCTGCAACTACTGTTTTCTGTTTCAACATCCTTAGACAAGGTAAAATAAAAACAAGTATTAAATACTTTTATTGTTAATATCATCCACTATTAAAATTAAGAATGCTTTTGTCATTTTTATAACTGAACACAGTTTGTCCAATTTCAAAACATGATAAGACGGAACTGTATAATTCTTCAAGTTAAATATGTCGAATTTTCTTTTTCAATTAAATAGAAACAAAAATCATGACCAATTCCATTAGCAAAACATTTTACACAAAGTGTCTAAATCCCTTGCAAAATTTTGATTACTGGATAGGCTAAGAGACTACACGAAAAAATAATTTTAAACCATTTAATATGTTCATGTTGGATATCCACAAGTGAGGGGCAAAGATCCGCATGAAACACGTAGTGCGGATCTTTACCCCGTCATTAGTTGTGGATGCTTGCCCCAGGGCGCAGTCTGGCCTGCGCGCGACTCCTGCTGCTACCTGTGTCCGGCAACACCAACTATACACTATGCACCGTAAACATAGAGAAGCGTACTTTTTCACAGTGGTTGCATAAATTGTTCGCGCTCATTGTTCTCTGCGACACGCACTATTTCATACTGCTGTAAAATTACATCGGATTGTGCGAAATTGATTCTTACCCCATAATGTTCGCAAAATGTTATTCACAGGCTTGACACACACTGCAACAACAAGCAAAATGGTCACTCTTTTCTTGACTGCGACAGTGTTGCCAACAGTTTTCAGTTTTACGAAATATTCCAAGACAGGATCTTTGCCCCGCGCGGATCTTTGCCCCATCCTACTCTAATCTGTCGAATCGTATGAGATACGCCCATCTGTATTTATTTCGCAAATATCAAAACCGCGATTTTTTTCATCATCTTTGAAACTTTCTGCTCTGGCTTTCAACAAGCATAACACCTCTTTCATAACTTCAGGCTTGCATTTTAACCGTTTACTCCATTTTTGTAGCATTGAATGGCATGGCAAAGGAATGTTCTTTTTTTGTAAATAGTCGTATGATTTTCTTGAAAGTGACCTCAAGAGTTAACACATTTGCAATATCCTCTGCAGACCTTTTCAGACGTTTGTTATCTCCAAGAAGACGTTTTATATGTCCTTTTGTAAAACACTTCTACAGAATTTTTACAATCTCACTTTTCATTGTGTCTTTCTTTACTTTTTGTGAAGATGGCCTTCTTTTCATAGGGACATTATTCTTGCGCGTTTCAGCCTTCGCAGAGCTACTTCTCTTTTTTTCTTAGAGCCGTGTTTGCGTTTTTCAAAATGTCCACCTGTTTACAGATATTTAAAATTTCTTAATTTTGAATCGGTTATGTGCTTGTGGTCTGGTCGGTTGTTCTCTTTTTTGGGTATAAATTCTCCAATGTCTTGAGTGCTCGTTTCCTGACACATCTAGCTTCACGTTTCAATTTTGTCACTCGAAACCTGTTCATAAAATATAATATCCTGTATCTTATATCTGTTTAAAAATAAAGAAAAGTAAACACAAGCTTTAATGTGATAAAAAGTTAATGAAACGAATTTATATATTTGCCTCAAAAGTTTGCAAATTTTTCTTTTGGTAAAGTATAAACTATGCAGATGCATGTGCTCTTAAGATAGAGATAGATAGAGTGTAGCCTTAAGGTGCTGCCTAGCATGTGCTCCAAATGCTTTGTAATGTGCAGGAAGTACATTAATTTTTTACGACTTATTCCACAAATACCCATTGTCTCAACACTCGAAAATAAAGCATTTTCGACAAGGATGAAATTTCATTGTTAAAACATCATGCTAAGAAAATCATTGTTTCTAACCCCTCCAACACAATTAAAAAATTCCCTTTTCAGACTGATGTGCTTCAAAAAGTACTAACCAGAAGTATATGAAACCCAAATGTGCACTTAACTTTCCTACAGACTTTCCATCAATAAAATTTGGTTACCACTTCAAGTCCCATAGGAAAGATGGATCGGCAGAAGTGTTTCACACTAGTTCCAGCACTGGGTTAATTGTGGCGATGCGGCATTTTATGCGCATTTCAAGGTCGCCTTTATATATCAGTAACTTCGGAGGCGCTAACGCTCAGATAGGCGGCGCCCTTAATGAGTTAATAGTGTATGTACATAATAAGTTTTTCTTTAAAATTTTGGAGACTATTAACAGGCCAGAATGACAAAGGTGGCTCATCAAATATGTAGGCCTACCAGTAAAGAAGGCTATCATTAAGGCAGTGCACATCAATAATATACTTTTGCTGCAAGTACATTTCAATCTTGGACTGTTAACACATTATAATAAAATCATGTTTTCCAATTTTCTACTTTGCAGTTATTACAGGACACAAAAATCCTGATGTGTGACATTTGCAGCAATTTTTTCTGCTGGTTAACCAAACTTTTCTTTTATAAAATGTATTTATAGTTCTGACATATATAAAAATTTTCAGTTTGTTTTATTCTAAACGAGAATGAGCTTAGAGATATTTGCAGTAATTAGGTGTAAAGTACTAAGTATTTATTTCACATTTCACTGAAAGGAAAGAAAAATAAATATACAAAAAACTAACAGAAGAAAGAAAGCTCTGGTCCTTTTTAACACCTTTTATTAACTCACTTTCTTGTCTGCCTGGTAACAAATAACAATGTGTGTATAGGTAGGTAAGTGGGCTTTATGTCTCGTCTACAGCGAGTCCAGTTTAAAACGGTTATATATAAAACATTTAACATTTTTTCATTTAACCTCATCATATTACTATATAATTTATACTGTTGTAAACAACAATCTCGTTATTGTTTCGTCAACAGTAGGTCATTAGAGACAGATGCTGTCTGATAACTCGTCTGACAAATTTCCCTCAGACTGACAAACCAATTCATATTCAAGACTCCCAGTGTGTTTTCATGGTAGAATACCACCACAGCCAACCTGTGCTTGTCGTAAGAGGCGACTAATCGGGGTGCGATCGGGACCTGAAATTTGTACAGACCTTCATCTCGTGTTTCTTCCTTCATCTTCTACTCTCTCATCACCCTTTTTCTTTTCACCTCACCAGGTCCTACCGTATCTTCCCTCTCTTTATCATCGTATGAGGCCAGGGCGGTGTTCCTCGTCCTTATGTGGTCCTATCCTCGCTCATGAGTGCTGCCTCCGAATTGTGTGACCCTACGGGGTGTCTTCGTTTGTGACGGTTCAGCGAACCCTTCTTACTGGCCCAGCATGCAAATCTAGGTGCGGAGTCCGTGTCCACGTACACGCGCAGTACTACATGATGCCGTCCTAGCGAGAGGGGTTGTCAAAACCGATATGCCCTTGCACCCAAACTCGCTGGGACGACTTGTTACCTATGTACAGAGGAGGCCGGTGTAATCGACCACAAGTCCCCTGAAATGGCACCAAAGGGTGTTCTCTATAGTGGGGAGCCTGGGATGTTTTCTCAGGTAAGGGAATAAAGCTGGCCTCGCTCAGGATGTACGATTTGTCCCTGATTTGCCCTGGTGTACACTATGGTGTGTTACTGAGGCAGTAATTTGCAGTGAATAGCTGCGAAGGGTAGCTGCTCCTATGTACTGTTTAGATATGTGGGAGGTAGGCCCCCCTCCCAAGAGCACAAACCGTGAGGTTTTTGACCTGCTGGCTTCTATTTTTCTTCCCCTCCGAACGGTAGGTTGAGTCCGACAGTTCTCAGTAAGGGGGGTGGGGCATTCATAATGGCTTCCAAAAGCACTCCACAGGGTGGCTCCCTCAACAGCCGCAACAAAGGATAGCGCAGTGACAATGGAAATGATTCGGATAATGGCTTGGAATTTATTTGTAACAGGAGTAAGTTACTACCCACCTGTATTAATAATTACATAGTATAATACAACACATTGAAATATGGTAACTATTTTTCAGTTCATTTATCTATCAGTCTTCTGGTATTTTGCAGTTTGTACTGTTTAACAATGTCATTTATCGTCGTTTCGGAACACACAGAAAATATCTACCTCGTCACACAAGAAATACTGTTCGAACATTCTATCTGAGCCTGTTATTGTTGACTAACACTCGTAGGTATAGCTGTCAGTTATAACAAAACATTTATTTGCTATGCACTATGTGACATATTAAGTTAATGTAAATAGTTTATGAGGGAATGCAGTAGGCTACATTGTTCTTTAATACGGAGCACACAATACATAAGAACACATTTTGAATTTTTTCTTCCCTGAACCAGAAGCTAGCCACAGGCAATTTTTTTTTTTTTTTTTTTTTTTTTTCATTTTTCATTGCTGACATTTTCATTCTCTGATTCAAATGTCGGATACGGATGAAAGTTATTGTTCTTACAAACAGACGTAAAATTTTTTAACGAACTTCCATAATTTTATCTCTCAGTAAATGTGTAAGTGTCTCGATCACTTTGGCAGATTTATAAATTTCTGTGCCATGAAATTCAGAAAGCAAAGCTTCAAACTGCTTTACTTTGTCCAACCATTCAGGCGATGGTGTTGTGAATCCTCCATGGGATATTATTGATATCCAGTCAGTAGGCACATTGCAGTCACATCTTTCTTCAACTGAACCCAAATATGCAGCGATACTTTGACATTTAAATGCCAGATAGCCGGCGACATACTTCAGGACGACGGATGTGACGTCTGATTCCTCCATACTTTCTTGTAAATCATTGTTTCCTTCCTGACTTAACATGTTTGCTTCTTCAGCATCTTAAGTTGTCGGCTGACTTATGTAAAGGCGTCTTGGAGCAGCTTCTGCGACATTATTGCACAGTTCACTGGTAACAAATATGGTAGATGTGTCTTCTGTGATGTCAAAACTGCACTGTGCAGAAGGTTCGCCACTTTCGTCTTCCTCAACCGACACACTTTTTGACAATGGAACTTCACTTGCACTACCTGTAAATATAAGAAGACGTAATCCATAGCGTACTTCAAAAGGAGTAGGGTTATTGTAAAAAATACCAAAACCACCCAATTTTGAAAAACGTTCTCTAGGTTTAGCCTAGAAGTAAGAATGTACGAGATGTCCATTTTTTTTCAGATCATAAAGCCCAATAAGCGATTTTATGGAAATAATGAACCCTTTTTGGAATGGCAGTAAAATATATCTATTCCCAAAATGAATGGCAGAACATACTTCTGTGAACCTAATCAGAGTATTTTCTTGCCTACGGTGGTCGAGTCCATAGCCACCTCGCAGAGGCGTTTTCACATCTTTCGGAATCCTTGAATACAAAATGTCAAAGACATAATTGATTAACTGCATAAAATTACTCTCGTTTCTTCTCTAGCACGTAGTTCGGAGCTTGAGCTGTAAGGCGGGAGAATAATTAAACAGCTAACCTGACATTTTGTCGAGCACGTACAGAAACATTCAAGTGAACTTCTGAAAGATGGGGAGTGATTGAGAGGTCCCCCTTTTTTTGTACTCTTCAAGAGTTCTGCAATCATTTCCTTTGTAAACACAGTGCCGTCAGGCTGAGCGGCCCCATCGTCAATAAAATGATTTCGGAGTAACTTAAGTAAATGTAGTATGTCAAAGAACACCCATATTTCTTACCATGACGGGCAGGATTTGTAAAGAAAGGCTTGTCAGTGTTCACAAACAGTTCTTTCCACACTTTCGAGTTTTTGCCGCACATATCACATGCTACTGCTACAAAATTTATACCGCACTCTTCAACCTTAACTATTGTGTTCTTTAGCAGTTCACTCGTCATGGTCACGCCAAAGTCATAAAATATAGGCTGCTTATAACTCACGAAAAGCCAACTAATCATCACAACTAGGACATTTTGATGTGGTCCTATTGCATCATCATCCGTAGAAATTATAACAGAGTCGGCCATATATATTCGTGTCGTCGAACATTAACACAGCCATTTTTACCATTTCGTTGAAATGTCTCAGACTTTGCCTTCAGTAAGCACAATACTTCTTTCAAATTGCCTGGCCTACATTTTGAAATCCTCAGTCCGCTTTTGTAGAGTAGAGCGACGCGGTAATGGAACAGTACACTTTCTTAAATACATGTACGCCGTTTTAGAAAGTGCACGTAAAAGCACTTGCGATATCTTCGGCGCCACATCAGAATCGTTTATCTCCACGCAGTAAACACTTTATCTGCCCCCGAGTGAAACATTTTGCCAATATTCCCTCTACTCCTTGTTCGTTTCTCTTCTGACGAGTTCCTATGTTCTGGTTATATCAATGGATTTCGCAATGTTTATAGATTTTGCTTTCTTAACCCTTGGTTAGGCGCGCTTCCATTTGTTTCGAGATTAGGCGCGTGGGGGACAGTTGTCAACCACATGATTTTTTTTTTATTTTTATTGTATTTAATACATACTTTTTAGTGGAATAAGCTTCCTTGCCTCCAATGCAATATTAAATAAGATAAAATTGGTAACACAAAATGAAAATGAATGAAAAATTTGGTATTTTACAAACAATCTTTACAACATGTATCACAATGTCAGTGCACAGTTATTATTTAAATATTTTAAACAAAATTCGTGAAATTATCGTTGTTTGCCTTTCATGTGCATGACAACAATGTCTGTGAACTTCTATGAGCTGTGAACTTCTGTGAGCTTCTAGAGAACCGTATTGAAACCAAAAAAATTACAAATATTTTTAACTAATTTTTATTACAAAAATATGCTGGAGGATTCTATAAAGCTATTCACACTTATTTATTCCTGTTACATGCTATTCCTTTCTCTATGCTACACACATAGACAACTGCTGGATAGTAATAAGACAGCAAAATACAATTATTTAATGAGAAATAAATTAAAAAATTCAAATTTCATAGATAAAAGTTTTCCAACAATTATTACATCACCATTGTGTATTTCTCTCTCTCTCTCTTTCTTTGACGTGCATAATTGCTATGTACAATTAAGAATGAAAGATAATTTCAAAAACTTCAGAAATGGCTGCGCAATTTTTGTAAATATCATAAACTGGTATAATGTAAGTTTTTTTAAAATTATTTGCGTGCATGACTGATGAGTATTCCACAATAAAGTAACATAAAACTACGTATTTGCAATGTTTACAAAATATATTTCAAACAATCAGACAGTCATTTCCAAAATTTTTGTCACTCTTCTGTAAATGTATAACACAAATTGAATAACAAATAGGTACAAATAATTTTAAATATTTGTCCATAGCTTTTCGTACATATTTAGATCATCTAGATACATACTTGTAATCGGTCACTTTGTTTTTACACAAAAGAAAGAGCTTAGGAACAGTCTGTGACTGTTGTAACACTAAAAACCTCTGTTGTATACTCAAAGGAACATATGCATGTTGTCATTATTCAATGGTAAGGCAGTGAAGATATTGAATTTTTTAGAGTTCTTCCCCTGAAATCTTGAGAAAAGCAGTGTCAAAGTTGTTTGTAATTGTCGACTTCATTTGAGGCAAAAAATAATTACAAGCAGTTATCGCACACATTTTTCAGGTGATCTGAGCACATCCACTTTCTACATTTTTCACACCACTTTCGTGTCGTTCTGTCTCTTTTTCTTCCACACGCATGACAGCGTCCTCTGAAACCTTCTTTGGATACTCTTGCTTCTGGAGCACTCTGACTGATACCCAGAAGTATGCATGCACGGCATCGCAATTCAATGGGTAACTGAGACAGTGAAGACCTATACTGTATTTGAGGTTTTATCAGTTCCCATGCTAAACCTTCTAGAAAAGCGTTCCTCTTGACTTTCCGTTTGGCATTTGCTTTGTATATGCAAAATGCATTTACTGCAGCAACATTCAGCAAATTGAAGAATACCACCATTGGCCATCTTCGTGTATTCCTCGACACATCATATGTTTGTATTAGTTGGTCAAGAACATCCACTCCAATCATCTTAGTTACGATTTCTGGTTTCTTTTTTTCTCCTGTATCTTCGTCAATTGCATCATGATGCAGTGAAGACAGGAGTAGCACAGCTTGTGTTTTTTTTTTTTTTTTTTTTAGGACAATATGACACTAAAGTCAAGTTTTCTTGAAAAGCAAACGTTGATGACTTCCCTTTGATTACTTGGCAAGAATTCTGTAGGTATTTCAGACTTATTTTTTCTGAGCGTCCCAACATATGTTAGTCCCAGACTTTTCAATTTTTCGACAAGTGGGAAGCTGCTGAACCAGTTGTCACCAGTGATATTTCGATGAGAGTTTTTCACTGGTTCCACTAGTCGTAAAACCAGATCTTTTGGTGAGTTGCTCTGCCGAAATGGCCCGTCAGGTTGTTTACCTACATAAGTTTCAAGATTGTGAGTATAGGCAACCTTTGCATCAACTAAGCCCGTAGGTTTTCAAGCCATTTTTCGCTGGTTTATTCGGAATATATTGCCGAAAAGAGCATCTGCCTCGAAATGCTAACAACTGTTCATCTACTTTGAACATAATGTTGCGAAAATTTTTTATTCACAATCTCAAACACTTCTCTAATAGCTGCAAGCTTATCAAGTTCTCGGCGACAGCTCCTATCGCGTATGTCATCAAAACGCAGAACCCTTAGGAGAAACCTAAAGCATTTTTCACTCATTGTAAGGTAGCATGATTCCAACCCATTCCCTTTCGAATTGTCCCATAACTTGTGTGCATTAGTCCTCGAACAACTGTAAGTCCCTACAAGGTACAAAAGCCCATAAAATGCTCTAATCCCACCAATGTCAGTTTTTCTACAATCTCGGTCTCTTTGGAAATTGTGTTTTATGAAGTCAATATATATATATATATATATATATATGTATGTGTGTGTGTGTGTGTGCAACTGACAATTATGTCATACACATTCTTATCAAAAAACAAATCTAATATTTTTCCTTCAGAAGTAATATTTTTTGCTATGCCTTTAGGGCCAGGAAGATGAATGATTATGTTTTCCGATCGTGTTCTTACATTTCTTTTTGGTAGACTACTCAACCATTTTGTTGTTTTATCTTTTCCTACTAGAAAAGTTGACGAACTCTCACCAGGATCCTCGTCGTCATCTTCATCTGCCGACTGCGCTGACATCGTATTGTGGTCACTTACATTTTATATATATATCCTCTTCCTCAACATCATATTCATCGACATCAGATTCTTCAGAGTTCTCGTCAACTTCTCGTAGCCACTGCAGCCAGACACCTGGATATCTTGAAGACTCAACCTTTCGTTTCTTTGGATTTGACATCTAGAAAAATTATAATTTATTTGTACATTATTTGGAATACATAATACAAACAATATGTCAAGACTAAGCTGAATATATTGAAATAATGCACTAATTCAGTAAGTACTCAAAAATTTATAAAAACAAAAGAAAAAAATTATTCAGTTCTTACCTCAGCAAGCCACACCAATGGTCGCGTGGGAGACAGGTGTCAACCAGCGATGTTTACAGCTCGTATCTTCTACTCAAATATTCGACAGACAGCTGCACTTCACTGTAAAGAGGGTTAGAGTTTCCTGGAAAGGTACTGATGAGTGGGAGACTGTAGGGTGTGGTAGGGGGAGGTTCTAGGTATAAAATGACTGGTGGTTGACACCTGTCCCCCACACGCCTAACCAAGGGTTAAGGGCTGCATCACATTTCTGTATAGATGTCTCAAGAACTGCAACACTTATTTTTATTTATTGGATTTCTGTTTGTAGTTTCTTTATTTCTTCGTCTTTGTTGACGTGTGTAATTTCTTCATATACTGGAAAACTTTCTTCGGTAGCTGTACATGTCTACTTTTCTTTTTTAAGGGAAATGGTTTTGTAAATTTCCAAGAGCTCATTTTCTTATAGCTCTTTTTTGGCTTCGTTCCTGGCGGCCTCTTTCCACCTGAAAAAAAAAGTTTTCTATAGAATAAGTTTCAAAACTGTATTTATTTATGTAATAATCATTTTCCTAAGAGGCCTCCCTGCGAGACATTTGTGTGTATGTCGCATACGACCGATGGAGCTCTAATAGTGCTGCAGATCGACACCTATACTGACAATTTTATTTCAGCTGTCAAGACACACTACTTGCATGCAAAGAGTTTTCAGCCATTTTGAACGGTTCAAAAATCATGTATTAATTGGCACCCTGTACTGAATTTTCGAAAGTATCGTGATAAAGAATATATATATATTTAATTTTCGTTGACACTGACTTTTAACTCTTCTTATATATACATATATATAGGTATTTATACATATATATGTATATATACATATACATGTATACATATACATGTATACATATAAATATAAACACATATATATAAACATATAAATAAATATATATACATAAATATATATACATACATACACATACATATACATACACATACATATACATACACGTACATATACATAAGCATACACACATAACATACATACATATACATACATACACATACATATATACATACACATGCATACATACACATACATATACACATACACATGCATACACACATTCACACACATACACACATTCATACAAATATACACATTCACACATATAAACATTCACATATATACACACATACACATATATACACACATATATACATATATATACATATACACATACATATACACATATATATATATACACATATACACATATATACATACATATACATACATATACACATATATACACATATATACATATACATATATATATATACATACACATACATACACATATAAATACACATATAAATACACATATACAGGGTGGACCAGAATTCATGTGCCAAAGTCCGGGAGGGGATTCGTTATGGAAAATAAGGTGGGGTATATAAACCAACACTATTCTGTGGTAAATATTAAGGGAGCTACGTCACGTTGAAAAAAATAATTTTTTAAACATTTTTCGAAAAATACTAGAAAATATAAGAGATAGAGCCACCAAAATTGGCATAGAGCTCAAAGAATTGGAGCACATTAATGTATGAAAAGTTGGTTGCCGTGACGTTTCCCTTCGCGACTATGTAGGGGTGACTCACCCCATTTGTGTAAGTAACTTTTAAATGCTAAGTGGTAAGGTAATATCCACATAGCAAATTAATGGGCTCTAGCAGAAGGAAAATAAAAGCCCCTCTTGTCTGAATGCTCTCCGGTAAACCGTTTTCCAGATAAAACGAATCAAAATAAGAAGGTTTTGTGTACGCCTGTGTAGGTAGGCA